>JAWNNH010000130.1:0-26041 GCA_035043045.1 Hirtodrosophila alboralis | reverse complement strand
TTTAACCGATATATCGATTGACGATGCAATATTTAACCAATATATCGTTTGACGATAAGTCAATTATGATCCACAAAGGGAGAACATCTCTAGCCGCTCTTAAAACGCATCATAAGCAAAACTAAATTTGTAGAAATCAAGTGTCTTACAATTACAACCACATCAATGGCAAATACTCTAAATTCCCAGGATGCGTCTCCTGCCATCATGATGCTGAATGATGATTGCCTCGAGATTATAATACGCAAATTGCCGCTGTTCGATCGCATTAACTTTGCTTTAAGTTGCAGTCGATTTTATAGTTTTTATAGACAATTGTCACCATCGCTGGACAAATGCTTGAACTTGGATAAACGTTTCGATGAACTGCCTTTGAATACAATAATCACATATTTCAAGTTGTGCGGCTGTAATGTTAAGGAGATCTGTAAAAGATATTGCAAATGGAATACCCAGTTTTATGAACTAATTGGCACTTATTGTATTAACTTAAAGAAACTGTCGTGCTATGACGAATCGTTGAAATTATACATGAGTAAAATCTTTGCGAACCTGAATCAGCTTGAGGATCTGAACTTAACTCGTTGCTATCTCCCCGATGACTGTATACTGGAGCTGATTCATTTGAAGCAGCTTAAGAAACTCAATCTCAATTCTAATGGCGGTTTGACTGGATTGAATATGAAACGATTGCCAGATTCAATTGAGGTACTGGACCTTGAGGATTGCGACCGCTTGCAGTCGAACTTATTACCAGACATTTGCAAGGCACTCCCAAAACTCAAGGATTTGGACATCTATGAGGTGCGCTTAAGTTGGAACGTTTTTAAGCGATTTGTGAGTGATAACTGCTGTGACTCTCTGGAGGCTATTAAATTCATTGCTTATAACGATGACCTTGAGTACGAGCATATTGCAAAGCTACCAAATCTTAAGAAAATAGTTATGGACCGAGACCATCGTCATCTGGTACGTTCCGAACTGCTTCAGATGCTGGTGGAACACAAGTCGCAGCAACTGATTCACTTTGATCAACCTTGAGAATAATGATTTAATTTCAATGATTGCTCAGCTGAGCGCACTGCAAACGCTCATTATACGATGCTGTGAAAAGTTCGGGGATCGGGATTTAGATGAGCTTGGTAAGCTACAGGAGCTGCAGGAGATTGTTTTTGACGATTGCGATCTGCAAATCGGTAATGATGCCGTGCTTCGATTGATACTTTCTTGTCCCAAACTTCAAAAACTGAACTTAAGGGGTTGCGCAAAAATATCAGATAAATTACTTAATGACATTGTTCGCCATTTTCGTACTCAAAACACAACCCAACGACCGCTTCCCATTGATATCGATGTGTACGGAACCAATGTTACTTGGCCTACGGAAAGACATTTGAATAAAACAGCCAAGGATATAATTAAAATAAGGAACTAATTATTGTTATACTTACAAAAAAAAAAAACAAAATAAAAGTTTACAATTTATGAAAACAACTCTATAGCTAACAATTTATATTTTTCGTGATCTTCTGGGTATTTTATGTCAAGATATATATGTATGTATACTATATATTTTTATTATTATTGTTTATTTAAGTAGTAAAAGAAAGGGTAATTAACTTACATTTTGCGTTTTCTTCTACCGTAGGTTATTTGTTGTGATACACACACACTATCACTAAAAAAAAAATATATAAAAAATGGAGAATACAATATCATTCACACTTCAATTTAGATATTAATTATTCACTTAATGTTCCAATTTATTCTTTCCACGATTTACCAACAGCAACAAAAAGCGAGGGAAATTTTTCATATCACTTTCATTTGCACTTTTGTTCTTTTACAGTGCTAGAACTCACTCACTTGTTTTCAATTATTATATTTTCACTTCAGAAACTTTACGCGCTTAAGGCACCGCTAAAAAATAAAAAAATAAAACAAAAATAACGGCATAAAAAGCTCGCGCGCGAATTACAAGAGCTACATCTCTGCTATCGACCGTTCAGCTGCCAATGCTCTAGTAAACTAATTTCCCATCCTAGCAGCTAATGTAAATTCGCCTACTTTCAATTTCGATCTATGATATTTCAATTCCAGTGATGCGCGCAACAAGAGATAAGCCCCCAACGCATAATTCGCCCTATGGTTGTTGTTTTTGCTAAAGTGGCGAAATTGCCGCGAAAATGTATGCTGCGGCGAATATGGGAGCAAGACAAATTGCAAATTGGATACATATGTACATATGTATGTGAGTGCTGTCTTATCAGCTAATGTAAGTATAAGTATATTGTATTATTTATGTATGCATTGTGACTATGTGCCAAGTCTCGATAACAATGACGTAAGACTTTAAATCAATCTGTATGTTTGATTAATTTTGTTCGTGGGAAAATTATACCCAAGTGAACGAATCGAACGAACGAATCGAACGAACAATTTTAACGAAGGATTCCAACGAGCGCTTTGAACAAATAGTTCCAAGGAACGACTATGGATAATAGAATTCCAATCAATTGATCGAACTCAACTGAACGAGAATAAATGTTTTCATTTTTAAATCCTGCAAATAATATTGAAATAATAAAAATAATATTTTTGGCTTTTCATGTGCATGTATTTCATGCAATTGAATGCGACTAACTCGACTAATTCGCAATTAAATTAAATTTCTGAATTACAAAACAGTTTTAAATGGTATTTAAATCTTGGCAGACTTCTTAAAGCGTCTGCTGTACTGATTATAGCCATAGGGATCCACCAGCTGATTGGGTCTGCCCCTCAATTGCTGTGTTATCAATCCCTGTTGCTGCTGCTCGTTGCGCTGATCCTTCTGCTGCTGCTGCTGCTGCTGTTGTTGCTGTTGCTGCTGGTTAAGATTCTGCTGCGCCTGTTGCTGTTGCAGCTGCTGCTGCTGTTGCAACTGCTGCTGCTGCTGCTGCTGTGGCGTCAGGTTGCCTCCAATTTGTTGACCAAATTGACCCGCAAACTGAGCCGGCAAATTGCCCGAGTTGAGCGTATTGTATGCCTGCTCCGGCTGATATTGTCCGGAGTTTTGTAGGTTGCGCTGTGGCTGTTGCTGCTGCTGTTGCTGCGGCGTCAACTGTTGTCCTGGTGCAGGACGAAACGGTGCCGTTGACGGTGGCAGCTGCCTGTACGGCGTCTGATATGGATTCAAATTGGGATTTAGCACACCCTGCTGATACGGCTGTGCGCCGACAAAGTATTGCGGCGTACTGGGTATACCCGTGCCCTCGGCCCGGAAACCATTCTCATCGGCAATATAGCGTACGGTAATGGGTGTGCCCTCGGGCGATGTATACGAATAGGATCCCTGTATGACCTGAAAGCAAAAAATTTTAATTATACAAATTTATTAAAAATGTAAAAATAACGTATTGTCTTATGGAATTTATTTTCGACCGATTGTTCCTATGGAAGCTACAATATATAGTGGTCCGATATTAATAAAACTTGGTCAGATTGTACAAATCGTAAATATACATCGATATGTCAAGTTTCGATATCTTGAAATACAAAAAAGTTTTTCATACAAACACTTTTCATGAAAATGAAGTGTCTCCGATTGTTCCTATGGCAGCTATAAGATATAGTGATCCGACCGGGCTGATTTTGACACACAAACTATTCAACAAGATAGCTCTAAGATAAAGCCAAAAAGTAAGCATAGAAACAGACGAACAGACGGACATGGCTATATCGACTCAGATCGTCGTCCAGATCAAGAATATATATACTCTATGGGATCGGAGATATCTTCTTCTTTGCATTACACATTTCGAGACAAAATTATAATACCCTTTTGCAAGGGTATAAAAAACAGTGAACGAAAAAATAAAAATCAAATATTTCAATATTGGCTTTTATATAAGAATTCATGCGATATTTTTAGAATTTCATAAAATTTAAATAGTTATGAATACTATATCTTTGAAAATAATTATCATGTTGCCTAGAATACTCTAAGCTCTATTAAACAGAATCCTTTTTCTATTTTCTGTAATTTTAAATTCTTCATTTCAAACTTTAACTTGGCTCCTAAAATGTTGCAAAAAAAAACAATTTAAGCACTTACCTGCGCCTCCACGCCCTCGCCATAGCCCAGATTCTTGACATAGCCCTGGGCTTGAGCCGTGGTGCCATCGGCCGCTGCATATCCGTAGGAGAAGCTGCCATCCAGATTCAGTTCGTTCTGATACGCCGTAATGGGCACATAGTTCTGATTATTGTACTGATTGTAGCGATACGGGTTCTGTGCGGCAGCACCAAGTGGAGCTATTGGCGGTGCTAGAGGATTCAAGGGATTCAACGGATTCAGTGGATTACCCTGAGCCGGAAAGATACCCTGTCCTGGTGCCTGCTGCCGCTGGCGTTGAAAGGGCGTCTGTTGCTGCAGCTGAATACCCTGTTGACGCTGCTGGAAAGGGGATTGCTGAAAGGGCGCTGATCCTGGCAGCTGGCCCTGGCCAGCGGCAATTAGGGCCAGCCATAACAAGGAGAACACAATGCACTAAAAATACAAAATACATAATTTAAATAAAGGCTTATAGTTAATACTTTAGTTTATAGCTACAAACGAAATTTTAAATCGAAGATTAACTTACTTAACTGAACAAACAAGTTTTATTTGTAAAATATTGCTTTCTTATTAATAAATCTGTTATTTTTAATTTTTATTAAATTGCTTAGATTAAATGCGATAATATGATTTTCTTCCTGATCGTCTATATTATTCTTCAAATCGAATATTTGATAAAAATAATTAAAAATATATTCCTAATTTTCGTTCATTTAGTTCGTTTCTGCAATTGATTTTACACTCTGTTCATTATAAAATTAATAATCAAAATTTAAAAAAATGTCTAAAATTAAACTGCTTATTAATCCTTGCTTATCCGCGGTTTCTTATTTTTTTGTTTCATTAAGTAAATTTAATATTAAAGACGATTGAAAAAATAACATTTTTTTTATTTTTTTTGACAGAAATAAATTATTAAAAAGGCCAGATTGGTGGCGTTTTAAACTATTCTGATATTCAGTATATAGATTTTCGTTCTAACTGATTCTTTGAGATAAATATTAGATTGTCCTTCATGATCGAATAGATAAGGGAACGAACGAACGAACGAACGATTGAACTAGTAATTAACTGATTCATTTGTTCGCTTTTCAAATAATAACTAAACCTATTTAATTTGATTTCAACTACAAAGTAAAACTCGATTGTTTTGTAGCTAAAACAAGACGAGTTCATGTCATTTACCCGCATCTGCCGCACTCTGCACTTGGAAGGCATTTAAGCTGTCGCCGTTGTCATAAATCTCGTAGAACGTTTAACAAATTCGAATTACACGCTCGATAAATCTGATGTTTCACTTTTACACCGGGTTGTTCAGTTGAATTGTCTTGAGGGGGGGCAGGAAGCAGGGAATTGATGCTGTTGCCACTTGAACTTGCCGAAAGCCGTGCAACGACTGCAACTGCACCAGAGTCAGCTAGCTCTATTTATATCGAAATTTTCTATTCGACTCAACTTCAGCTTCAGTCCAGGCCCTAAAGCGCAGCTAGATCATAAGAATCGCCAGCGAATCGCCCAGCGGCATCGCTTCCTGTGCACTTGCCACTTGCCACATGCCGCATGCCGCATGCCACTTGCCTCTTCTGCCAAGATACTATCTGAGCATCTGTTGGCGATCTTGATTTTGATCTTGTTGCTGCTGCCGCTTCGGACGATGGCTTCTAATTTATCTACGGCCAGGGCAAGTGCAAATCGTGTCAATTGAAGTTGTATCGATTCGTTCCGAGTCAGTTCAATGGAACGACTGAACTAAACTGAACGAAAAAAGTTTCTCTCTCTCGATAAATTAAATTTTTGTAAGCACATACTAATATATATATTTATATTCATATCTACAGGGTATATTTATCAAAATGGTGTTAGACTGTGTAATAAAAATATTGGTGTTGTTTCTTTGATTTGAAATAAGGCAATTAAAATAGAAGTGTATGTCGAAATCTTTATTATAAACGGCAACAAAAATCTCTGACATTATTCAATTTTTTTGTTGTTAAAAAATCATTTACTTATGTCAACTTTAAGAAAAATAGAGAGAGTAATAGGCCACAATTAAATCTTCTAATGATAATCAGTAATCTTAAAGTGTTAAATTTTTGTTTAAAATAATTTAAAAAAAAAACAATTAATTTATAATTTTACCACAAATGTCAAAAAAATAATTAACTTTCTGTTTTAAATGGAAAAAATATATTTATAAGATTATAATTTTTGAAAAAAAATGCAATAAAATTCAATAAATTGTTTGATTTAAGCAAAAAAATCTTTTAATGATATTTATTTCATGGAATAAAAGGTTTTTAGGTTTGAATATTTTAGAGCCACAATTTCAATAATATTATTTTAATACTTTGGCAAACTTTAATTTATTGTAAAAATCTAGTAAAAATCGAATAATTAACACCTAAATTATTTAAGAAACTAATTTTCATATAGAGAATAGAGGGAAAAAAACTGCTTGTTTGTGTTGTCTCTTAACTGCTTGAAGCGCACTGCTTGATGTTCAAGGTTTTTGGGGATTTCAGAATTTCTTAAGGATTGTCTGTTATTTGGGCACAACTTGAAGAAAAGAATTGAGAGAATTAAATAAAAAGCGAACGAATTAACCAAACGAACCATAGTGCGTCAACCGAAGTTGCATCAAATGAACTGATTCAGTAATTCACTCAAAAAAGAACTACAATGCACAGCTCTAGTGTTCAGAGGAACTTGGCAGTTGTGGGTTGGCAGCTTTATTGGTTTTTTATTGGCCATTGACAGAAGGACAAACAAATTTGTTAAGAGATCTTCATAGCTGGCACGCTTTGAGTATATTTATGATGTTGCATGCCACTAGTTACGAGTATTCTAGAGATACATTGCCGTATGCAAATGCCACACTTTTTGTTTGCTCGGACTTCGAGTCTTTTGTTCTTAAGGTGTTTATGTGAGTTATGTGCTGACGGTTTTTCATCTTCTGATCAATTGCAACTTGATTTTTGGGTTTGTGGGACTGCTGCCCTGGCGTATACGCAACTTTTCCCTTAATGGTCAAGGTTAGAAAACTACTCCAAAGAGTATAGATTGCATGTATTCCAATCATTTATTATACACATACTATCTATGTAAAGGAGACAAGCCTTAGGTAATGCGTCAGTTCAGAGACGATTCATTGTTTAAGTCTAGTCTATGTATTATAGATATTTTCAATTTTAGAATCATCATTTTTCATTCGTCATGCTTCGAGTTGCTCATGCTCATGCTGATGCTAAGGCGTTGTCTTGATCTGTTATGATTCCTATAAGTTGTGAATACTTTAGTACTACCCAGCCTAGCCTTAACTGCCTTTACATTTGTCATCCGTTCTGTCTGGCAATTATAATTTTTGAACATATCTCATTTCATGTTCTGCTCGCTGCCTAATTGAATATGTTAATTTTTATAGGGTTTTCATTTTCTACGCTCTGAGGAAGGTCAAAGCTACTGCGATTTATATGCATGTCCAAAACAAAATTCCACATATCTAGGAAATGGTTTTCTTCTCAGATTGAGACTAAATAACATTTTTATTCAATTTATATACCTGATATAAATTTTATTTAGTTATTTATTTATTTAGTTAGTCTTGCGCTGCAGTTAGTTGGTTTTTGGTTAATTATTTCACCCAGAATTTTGCTACATTTTAATTGACTTTAAATAATGCCTAAAAGTATGCTGCACAAAATGCAATTTGATTGTTAATACTTTGGGGCAAGCGGCAAACCTTTTCAAATACGCTACACTGACTAGCTTAAATATTATTTTAAATAATTTTAATAATTATAATTAAAAAGAAAATATACTAAACTTATTTTTAAATATTTTTTTAAGGCAGCTATACAATTTAAATATTGATAAATTACTATACAAATATTTACTTGTGCCAATCGAATAGAAAATATGGGAATTATTTAAAAACTCCAACCGAGTTCGTTAAATGATTTAATTTATTAAGAAAACTATGATTTCTACTCTGAATTGATTTTCCTATTCAAATCAAAAATTGAAATTTTATAGACCTATTTCAGGAGAGGCTTTATAGACACACAAACTGATCTCAACTTACATTCAATAAAATAGAAAGGATACGTAAATATAATTATTATAATATTTAAACGAATGAATCTATTAATTAAGAAACAAATAAAAATGTTTTTTTTCTATCAATAAAATATTTCATATTCGAACTTTGACATAGTTTATAAATCTATTGCATAAAATTATAACTTTTCTATTTATGCATTCATACATGTAATACATATATGTGAATATTATTTATTTGAGTTTAATTTTGCAATTTCTATGCACAGTTTTGAATTAGTTTATGAAACTATTGCAGAATATAAACAATACGCAGTTTGAGATACAAATGTATCTAAGAGTTGCAGAGACGAATGCCAAAGTGGCCCACAAAAATTAATGCAGAAAAATGCAAAACAAGCGCAACAATGAGAAATGGAAAACATTAAAGTTGAGGAGGGAGATGGAGACGGAGACGAAGACCAAGTTTTGGATGGACACACCTCTCCCTCTTGACTTGGCTTTAGTTTAGACCGTGAGTATTATTAATCGTTTTGGGCCATAAAAGCTGAAATGAAGGCATTTGACATTTGATTTTTACATTTTTCTCTATTTTTGTTTGTATTTCCATTAAACAAATTTATACGAACAAGCCATGAAATTATTATTGCTAATTGATTCACATTGCAGATCTGTGATCTGTGCGTATCCCGCTGCTGTTCCGGTTCGAATCACCTGATCTCCATCTCCATCTTCATCCATCCAAGTGCATCTTGGTAAAGGTTAATGTGTCGCCTCTGAGTTATGTTGTTGTACCTGTTAGCATTGCAACTCAACATTAATGGGTTTCTATTTCTATTTCTGTTTCTATATCTGTTTCTGTTTCTATATCTGTTTCCAATTTTATTTATTTCATTTCAGCTACATAACAATATTTCTGTAATGCCAGACGAGTTTATTGTAACCATCTGCATTCGATAGGTATTCGCATTCGTCTTAGAATCAATTTATTTAAACGTTTCCAAGCTGCAAACTGAGCCTGTTTTATATTTCTTATTAATATTTATTTGATTTTATTTTTTTTATTTCAAATCTGGGCGTATTAAGCGCAACGCCCATAGCACGCCAAGGCAAATGCCAGCACCAAAACTGAGCGCTGTTTTAAAGCGCATTTCGACTTTAAAATACCCTGTATGATTGTCAAGAAATAAATAATTTTGTTATTTATTTTATTTTTCATATAAAATCTATTTGGCAATTTAGAAAGCTTAAATAACACTCGAAAGAGTGTTAATTCATTATTGTAAAGAAAACTTTGACTACATAAAAGTGTTTTTGAAATATCTACTGAAACATGATATAAAAGTCTAAAACTGAATTTTGAAATCAATATAAAGACATTATTTGAAAAAAATATATTTAATTTTTATTTTTATTTAATATTCAATTCTTAAGTAAATAAAAATGATCTTTCTTAAATAAAAGTTTATTTTCAAACATATTTTTTGGTGTATGAAACTTGACTAGTCGGCTCTTTTTTATTTATATATATGTATAAAATGTATATATACCTTGTATTAGTATATAATAAATATACCTATATATTTATTAACTCAGAATGTTTTTAGTTGGGATCGGAACTCTGAAGAAATACGATTTAATGCTTATTCTAATTCATGAAGTAATTTCAAATAAAAACATAATAATAATGCAAACTATTACCTAGTTTTTTTTTTTCGAGATTTTGTGATTTATATTAATTTAAAGTTCTTCAACCTATGAGATTAAATAATAAAAATAGACAACTATTAAAGGTTGTGTTGAATAATAAAGAAATAAGTAATAAAATATACAAATGAAATAATCATGCATATTTAGGTTATTTAAATTTATTTAGAAAACTGAAGTTTGGATAAGAATACATAAATTTTTAAGCACGGAAATGGACGCTACTTTACTCTAGGAGAATTAAATGACAAAGAAATTTTGATAGACTTAATTATTAACAAAATAATTAATTTTTTTGCATATAATAAATTTAAGAATAAGCTGCATTCTCTGCGCATCTTGCCAACACAAGCTCAATTCTTGCATGCCCTTCTAACAGCCTTAGATACAGGGTATCTGCATTTGGTTGGTGAGTCTGCGACCTGCCACTGCTGCAGAATTACAGAGTTGTAAGGTTGCAAAATCGCTAAAATTATTATTAAATTCTTGTGGCATAAATGTTAGTCGCTTCTCAGTGCCCACCCACTGTAACAGTCGAGAAGGCAACTTGCCACTTGCCACTTGCCACTTGCCGCTTGCCACTTGCAACTTGGAACTGCAACTCACATCTTGGCCAAATTTGTATGCAGAGCAAGCGGAAAATGAAAATGAAACTGAGAACTGACAACGGATTGGAATTTGCATGGAAGTCAAGTGGAAACGTTTAAAAAATAAAACAGAAAATAAAAAAAAAACATGGCAAGTGCTTTTGTCAGCCACTCAGCCGTTACATTTGTTGCACCTTTCGCTTTCGGGGCACGCCCCGCCCACCATGCGACATGTTTGTACAAGTAATTTGACAAATTTTATTAGCCGCTGCACCTTTGAGATACACCCACACCACACCACACACACAACACACACTACACACACCACACACACTACACACACACACTACACGCATTTAACTGATATTTATTTTATTTGTTGTTGTGTCATTCTTGAGTTATGCCAACAATTTATAGATTATTTTCGAAATTTAACATTCTATTGTTAAAGTTGCATTTATTATAATAATAAATATAGAATAAATATATCATATTTGATAGAGAAAACATATAACATATAACTAATATTAAATATAGAATAAAATGTATCATATTTGATATAGGAAACATATTACGAAATTATCAGCTATAATTGCCATGAAATATTTAAAATTATTTTGTAAAAAATTAAATTAAAATAAATAAAATAATAAAATAATAATAAAAATAATAAAAATAAATTCGTTGCTTAGAAACCGCCATAGGCAATAATTTGCAATACATATTTATTGTTATTTATTTTAATTTGATGCATTTAATTTCTCTTTTTTTTTTGCAAATAGTTTTTCTTATTATTTTTCTATTGCTCTTCTATCAATATCTTTCAAAATAAAAATAATATAAGTTGAACAAGCATATTATGCGTAATATGTAGCCCTAAATTGAGGTAACCCTAATATAAAATATAAGCAACACTGCAATCAAGCTATCGAGATCAACTATAAATAATAATCGATAACTTCGCATCTTCCCTTGGATTTGTACGCTGTCAATTGTCAAATAAAGTATAAATAAAAAAATAAAATAATAATTATCTTAATTATTACATTATGTTTGGAAGAAAATTTGTAAAAATTATAAAGACTTTATTCTACTAAATCTAACAATTGATTATAAGCATAATAATAATAAAATAAATAATAAATATTTATTTTACAAAATTTCAGTTCTATGTAGTTTAAAACGAAACTGAAAATATTGCTAAATATTCTGCAAAAGAATACACATTATTTAATACTTTGATGCGAATGAAATAATCATAAATATATTATACTCTTTTTCCCCTTCTAGACAGCTTACGGTTAGTGTTACATAACTCTGTCAAAATTCTGATTATTTAAATTGCAAATTTACAAAATTCTTTATGAGCAGAGAAACAGTTCAACAAACTGCCTTTTGTCCATTTCTCAACACGTCGCGCAACTTTCTATTGATCCAACATAATCGGAGGGAGGAGAAGAATAACTTCTATAGAGTTGGAAGAGTATAAAAGGCCAAGAAGTCTTTTGTTTGGGGCCACAGTATATTAGCATAAATTCAGAAGAGCATCCATAAAACATGTTCGCATTGGTAAGCAGCAGCAGCAGCAACAGCAGCTTCTCAAAGAGTTAAATATAAATGTAAAAATATTATAATCTTCGATTTTTGCAGCTTTATTGCTTGATCTTCACTTTAGGCTTGAACCACAGCAGTTGGAGTGCTCCAACGGGAGGAAAGCTGGAGCAACAGAAGCTGTCAATCATCAAATCTTTGGCTGAGCAGAAGAATGATGGATCCTATTTCTTTGCCTATGAAAGCGCCGATGGCAGTTACCGGGAAGAGGTGGGCATAGTACGAAGAACGAACAATGATAATAATGATAACGATAACGATGGCACTGAGTTAGAGATCTCGGGCATTTATCGATATACGGACAGCAATGGCGAACTAGTTGAGGTCAGTTATGTGGCGGATAAAAATGGATTTGTGCCTTTGGGTACAAATATATCCAAACAGATAACTGAGACAGCACGAAAAGCAGTTGAATCGCAGCTCAAAAATTAAATTACAGCTCAATAAGCAGATCTTGAAATTATAAAACAATCGAAAAGCAATCAGTATTAGTTAAGAATTTAATTTAAAGAATTTGACAATAATATACTTAGTTTAAAATAGGACTAGATTGTCGATAAATAGAGGCGTTTATACATATTTTTATTCCAAAACTTCAACTACTTTAAGTTTATACAATAAATGCCAATTATTTTTATTTTAATATGAATCAGTTTTAATTTCCTAAAATATAAAATTAAATAAATGTAAATTAAGACCGCACAACTTGAAGAATGTGATTATATTCTTATAAGGCAATTCTTTAAAAAAAAAACTTTAATTTAATGATTTGCCTATCAAACTATAAAATCGAGTGCAAATTAAAGCAAAGTTAAGTCACTATCCTACAATTAAATTAATTAAACTGTACTTGTTATTTATTTTTCTGTTTTTCAGAAATTAATAATATTTGCAATTAATATTCTTGTATTTCAGAAATTTATATTTGCTTGTCAAGCGTTTTTAGAGCGACTAGCAATATGCGATAGCCATGTTAAGCCTTTGTAGATCATTTATCGTCTATCGATATATCGAAAAAGGAGTTCAAGTTAATCATAGTAGTCCGTGTCTCGTTTGCCTAGGAATTATAGTACATATCCCACATATATTACACTAGCTTACAGCAAAAAAGGAGCTGGGCTCTCAAAGACTACTCTTGATATATTTTCGAGCGCTGATTTCAAAAATGCAAACCATTTTTTTTTTCAAAGAATGTTTTTCGACAAAACCGCAAATAGCTACTTTTTGTTTTGACAGTTTTTCGACTAATTTGCTCATATCTACATCAGATCTTATTTGATCTTAAATAATGTTACACAACCCAATAAATAATTGTATTCCCTTTCTAGCGGTGTGCCGTTTATGCGGATTGAATAAGAGTTAAAGTCATTAAAAATCTTCAAAGTTGAAAAATGTGAACGTTTTTTGCATTTTTGAAAAATTGCTGAATTACAATTGGTCTTTTTAAGAAGTATTATGTTAGATAATTCTTTTACAAATATTTTAAGTACACATTTGTCGAAATCGTTCGGTGAATGCGGTATATATTTAACAATTAGTAAAAACACCCAAGAAAAAATTTACCTTGTTCATCATTTTTCCAGTCAACTAGTGTTATCACATATGATCAATTTGATCTGAAATTTATTTTATTAGGATTATATATTTCTATTATTCTTAAATCTATCGTTTACGTTTGTTAGGCAACCCTGGTAAATTAATCTAACAGCTGTGCATTGCGATTGCTTTCTGCTTCTGAATCACATTGCAGTTAGTGGATTATTTTTATACCTGATCAAGCGATAATGCTTCTACTGGTAGCTATATTGACTTTTCATCTATTCGATCTGTTATTAAGTATTATAAATATGCAAAAAAAGCGAACCGCATTGATTGGCTCACTTTTGCAAATGTTGTATAAACAATTATCGAAATAAACGAGTCATAAACAATGTTGGCTGGCTTCTTAGCCTCTATAGGCCAATAAATTCAAATCAAGTCAGCGTTGAACTATGCCAATGAGGAGCGCCAAGTGGCCAAGTAACCAATTGGCCAGCTCCAACCGCTTCCAACACCTTGAGACACCTTTGAACACCTTCAATTTGAAGACAATTCGTCTATGCATCTTCTCGGGCTACGAGCCGAGATATTTTCTAGTTTCTTGTAAATTCGCGCTGCCTGTCAAAAATATAAATTGTTGCAATTTTTATTGGCACTCTTCTCAGCTGGCAGATCCATTATAATTTCGAGCGGGACAACATGGTAATTTGGGGGCTTGAACTGGGACCTAAGGCAAAGTATCTATGTAGCTGCAACTTGCCCTTTGCCAAATGTCGTCGAGACACAAAAATATTTAAAAAAAAAATATAAGATTTGAAAATAGTTTAAATATTATTTATATTAAGTTACTTTTCTGTTTAGGAACAGTCGTCTTTATATAACTTAATATTTATTGAATTTATAAGTGGCAATTGAATACATTGTAAATTATTTATGCAGCTTATTTGAATATTAATAGAAAACATTTATCAATAGTCAAGCTGTAATTGCACTAGAGATACGAGTATTAAAACATGATTTTAACAAATGTATATATTTTAAATAAAATTTAATTGATTTTTTATTATTGATTTTTTTAATAAAAATTTAAAAATTATTATTAATTTTATAACTAAAAATAGAATATATTTTTTTAAATTAAAATAAAAAAAATTTTAAATAAATTTTTTATTAAAGTTTTTATTTTAAAAGCCACACAACTTATGGTATTTTTTTTTTGTTGTTAAATCATATTTTTTTTATAATATGAAGCCATTTTCATAAGCTATTCTGAGTGATATTTAAAAACATTTTTGAAATAGAAACGAAGCTCAAATTACTCGAACCACATTGACCCCAAAATATAAATATTTTTTTTTAATACGTATTCAAATACCTTGCACACCTTCAAAAGTTGGGTTGAAAACAGAAAAGTGGGTGCTGACATCGTTGTGGAAATATGGAAATATGGAAAATGAAAATATGGAAATGCCCTGGGCACTCTGGTTACTCCTCCTCCTCCTGCCCCTCTGCGGTTTGTCATTGATTCGCACATTCAAATGCAGATACTTAATAATAAATTACAAGACAAGACAAGAATTACACAAAGCGCTGACATTTTACATGCTAAATGAAAACATTTGTGGGCTTGGTAGATGCGGATGCCACACTCTTCGGGTACTGAGACAGAGATTCACTCAAGTGGCAATTAATCGCGACACCTTGAGTGGGTAGAAGCAGCATCAATTGTGATCTTGCAGCAGCTCAGAAAGGTAATTGCAGCTCCCAGCCTGCTAATGGTTGCACTGATCGATGCCATCAATCCAACTTAACAACAAGTTTACTTGGAATTTAACATGAACTGCGAGCGGTTTTAATATTATTTTTTTTTTTAATTTTACTGCATTTTTATAACTGTAAATAACTTTAAAATCAGTTTAATAATTATGAAATATGTTCAAGTTTTTCGAAAGTTAACAAAATAGTTCAACAAGTCATTTTAAAACTATTTAAAATTATATAATTTGTTTACAAACTATTTGGAATTAAATTTTTTTTATTTAATAAATAATAAAATTATTTTTTCAGTAATATTTTTTTTTTTTTTTTTTTAATAAACCAAAATAAATTAATTATTGCTTACAAAGGCCAACTTTTAGCTTTTTGGATAAAATATAATGCATCCCAGTCCGTAAAAATACTGTCTAATATGTATATATATATATAATATATATATAAAATTGTAATTTAATGTCAAAATAAATAAATAATACGGTTCACTATTTACTAACATTCCCGAAAAATTGATTTTTAGGAGATGAAGGCATTTAACTCCTATTGTACTATAAAAAAAAATTTAATATGAATTTAAAAAGAAAATAAATCGACATTTAAATATTTTTTTTTTAGCTTAAAATTGAGTCTCTGGTTTAGTTTTAGAATTCCAGTTTAATTTTTTATTATATTATTATAAATAAGATTGATTTTTAGGAGACGAAGGCGTTTATCTCCTATTGAACTATAAATATTATAAGAATCTGGTTTTAAAAATAAAGAAATCGACATTTAAATTATATCTTAAGCTTAAAATTGAGTTTTAGAATTCCAGTTTTATTTTTTAATATATATATAAATAATAATACGGTTTACTATTTACAAATAATCCCGAAAGATTGATTTTTGGGAGATGAAGGCATTTACCTGGATTTAAAAATAAAGAAATCAACATTTAAATAATTTTTTAAGCTTAAAATTAAGTCTCTGGCTTAGTTTTAGAATTCCAGTTTTATTTTTTATTATATTATTATAAATAAGATTGATTTTTAGGAGATGAATGCATTTATCTCCTAATGTACTATAAATAAAAATAGAATATGAATTCAAAAATAAAAAAAATCGACATTTAAATAATTTCTTCAGCTTAAAATTGAGTTTTAGAAATCCAGTTTTATATTTTTTATTAAACTGAAATTCGTGTGCGGAAGCTTTAACTGCATTTGTTGCTGTTGCTTTGAATTAAATATTGGCTGATTGACCGATTAAATGATTGAACGATTGGTTTTCTGGATTAAATATAATTCATTTCGGTTGACACATTTCTCAATTAATAGAAACAGTCTGATAGAGCGATATTATGTTATGTTAGTCTGATGACCCTGACATTTAACGTGAAGCAATTTGAGCATCGTTTAAAGTTTGGGCCCGTAACGCAGCTGCCATAAACCGGGATGCAAACATGTTTGGCATGTTTAAAAGGCGTTGAAATATATATTTAATAGCAATGCGTGAAACTCTGTGACGCTTTTGAGCCGCATATAAAAGCCAAGTCTAAAAAAATGCTCTTCATTCAAACTCTCGCTTTCAGTGCTACGGTTTAAAACAGCCAAAAATAAATATATAATGTTCAAGTTCGTAAGTAATAAAAAATTAAAAAGAAATACAAAATATCTTCATCTAATCGATTGGATCTTTGCAGCTGCTCCCCTTGGGTGTCCTGTTGGCCTGCGCCTATGCTCTGCCCGTGACAGAAGAGAGAGAGAAGGAGGTGGTGCCCATTCTCACATCGGAGATCAACAAGTATTCAGATGGAGGCTACGACACGAAGTACTCGACCGGCGATGGCAGTGAGCGCCAAGAGCAGGCTACGCTTGTTTCTAATCCGGATACCGAAGAGGAGTATTTGGAGGTGAAAGGTTCCTACAAGTATATCGATGATCAGGGCCAAGAAGTTGAAGTGTTTTATACGGCCGGCAAAAATGGCTTTGTGCCCTATGGTTCGACAATTAATGCCGAGATCACAAATGTTGCCCAGGCAGCCAAGGACTTGCCCAGTCTGCAGGATTTAGCAGAGAAGGCGTAAAAAATACCCAACTTTATAGAGATATAGTTATGTAACTCCAAAGTGCCAGCAAAAAATATATTAATAAACAAAAACAAAAATCAGAAAGAAATATTTGCATAATAATTTCAACTCTTTCGAGTTTTTGTAGACAATCTTCGAAATTCCCAACAGAGCAGACCTTGAAAAATATATAACTTGGCACAGTCTTGGCACTTATCAAATGCTAATGATGACACAGTGCTACAGTAAGGCTTGGCATTGTCGAACCAGCTAATCAATCGATACACAACTCTCTGCTTGATTACTTTAATCTTTCATTGTTTTATTTTTCTTTTTTTTTTAGTCTTATGTCCCATTACCATTCAGCCAAGATATTAAAATGACAAATGAAAGAAATAATTATGCAAAGTTTTATAATTAGCTGAGAGAACAACACCAATTTTTTTGACTACCAATTAATGTTTGATAAATCATACTTTGGCATATTGTTTTTTTTTTTTTTTTTTGCCTAATACTCTCTCAGCTCATGGTCTTTTGTAATCTTCATTGATTGTTTAAGTTTGAAAGACTTAAATCTTGATTTTCTACAATCTTTTTAAATTCAAAGAAGGTGGTAAACTCTCCGAAAATTCGATAATGTTTCCAAAATATACCAAATTATAATTATTATATTACACTAGACAACAGCATTTTTTAGGCTGCAATAAAGTAAGTGTGTAATTAGATAACACCAACCCAAAAAGTTGACAATCTGTCAAAAATATTTAATTTAAAATTATGAAAGATTAAGATCACTTTAATTATTCAATTTTTTTCTCCAAATTGAAAAAAAATCGATAATTTATTATTCAAATTTTGTGGTCATTTAATTGTGCATATTATGGGAATATTGTTTATTGAGAAATATAATTTAGATTTTAAAACACATAACAATTCTTTTTTTTTTTGGAAACATTTATTTTTGCTGTTATTTCTCAACAACTTACATTAATCTTAACAAACAATAAAAACAAAAACAATTTTTTTATTGATTTTATTGATAAATCTTTGAGAAAAAAAATGTTAATAGAAAACATGCCTTATATACTGACTGCTAAGACCATTTGGGAATTATAGACGCACAGGCGTGCAAGCATGCAACACTTTGCATAATTTTAGTAGTAAAATGAAAATTTTTTTTATAAATTTATATATTATTTTATTATTGGAGTATAAATATATCGAGAACAAGCTTGTTTTTTTTTAATAAAGATAAATTGAGATAATAAAATGTAAGAACGATTGTTCTTCATTTTGGAACTTAATTTGAGTTAATGTGTTGAAAGAAATTCAAACTAAAGTTCAGCAGAAGAAGACAAATTGAAAAATTGTTTAAAAAGTATTCAGAAATGTGAACAGAAATTTATATTTTTGATTAAACTCTTCATTATGAAAATTTATGCGAAATTAATACAAAATAAATACATATATTGATCCATTTTTTTCGCACTACAAACTTTCCATAAATATTTTTTTTTGTCCGATGAAATGTTAATTTAAATTAATCTAATTTTATTTTTTGTGATAAAATCTGAACAAAATGATGACTATTTTATTATTGAAGCAATAACAACCAGAAAGTCAAATTTTGTTATTTCATCATCAAAATATCAACGGCCTCGTAAAGTTTATGACATCATTATGGGGCAATTAGCATAAAGTTTAGAGTATTCATTTATTTATAAACTAAACTTCGGGTGTTTAAACTGTTGTTTAGCACTTACAGACTGAAGAGACTGTGAGGGAATTTAAAGTTGTTGTAAGAGAAAAAACAGTGTGTTAAGTTTAAGATACGTTTTATTGCTAACCATTAGATTTTGATTAGTTTAAAGCGTGTTCAATGCATAAATACACATAATAATACTACAAATAGTTAAATTCTATAATTTCGGACTAGTCTTAGGCGCTCTTGGATTCGATTTTATCGCTCTTCTCCAGCTTCTCCAGCTTCTCGACAGCGACAGGTTTCTTCTCCTCCAGGACAACCTTTACGGGCACAATTTGTGACTCGGCCCCCTTGAGTTTGGTCTCCTCTTTCGCTTGCTCCGCCTTGGAGCGAGCACGACGCTGAGTCTGCTGTTCCTCCAGCTCCTGATCCTTGGGCAAATTGGCAGCTGCCTTGGCCGCGGCTGTAATTTCTGGTAGAATGTGTGTGCCAACGGGCACAAATCCATTTACGCCGGCGGTGTAGTGCACCTCAACGGTATTTCCATCGGCATCAATGTAACGATAGGAGCCGGATACTTCGAGGGCCTCGTCATCGGTGCCAACATTATCCAGATGTCCAGCCTCTTCACGTTCAGATTCATCGCCGCCCTGGTAGGAGAACTTGAAGGAACCATCCGGCTTCTTCTCTGTCTCGAATTTCAGGAGAGGCACAATCTCGCGCTTCTCTGTGGTCACCTCCAAGCGTCCAATGGTGGCACCACTGGCCATGCTGGCGGCCATGACCATCGCAAACAAACCAATTACAATCTTAAGCATTTTGCGTGTTGTGTTCCTGGCAAAGGTTGACTCTTAACTTGCCTCAGAAGTCCAATAAACGTGGCTTTTATACGGCGTTTTTTGTGCGCAGCCAATAAAAAAAAAAGAAAAAAAATGAACATCCAAAAAAACACAGAAAAAACTCAGCCACAAATCCCAAAACACAATAAAGAAATTCTAATGAAACGAAACGAATGTCTTTTAATAAAAAACACTCACACATCCATTTGCATAACTATTCATTTATGATTCAGCGAGTGGAAATACAAATTCGTAAGCCAACGATCGATTTCATGATTTAGTTATGCTTATTTAGTAAATTAACTAACCTAATGAATAGTTTTATTCATTCTTTAATCATACTTTAGACCAGTGTCATAGCTAATGATCGATCTATCGATCCACTCATGAGATTGTTTGCTTGTTTAATACTTATTCATATTAACTAACTAAAAGATTTGTCCATCAAATCATACACTTGGAAAATAAATGCAAATATTTAATTTTTCACAAAGCTGAATTTGAGAAATATTCCAACTTAACTCCGCAAAACAAATTGCAAAAATACACTCAAGAAAATTTATATAAAACTGAATTAAATCGAGCTTAATAGCGAGATTTTAGCAAAGTCGAATTAAGCAGGTAATTTTTTTAGCTCATTTCAATTCTAATTAAATTATTCAAATGGTACAAATTTCCTAAAATATTCAATTTCAATTCTAATTAAATTATTTAATAGGTAAACATTTTCTAAAATATCCAATATTCACCTTATAAATCTACATATTAGATTTATAGTATTAACAAATGTAAGTATAGAAAAAATTGATAGTAAAAAAATAAAAAATAACATTTGCGATAATGAAATAAAAGCAATTCGAATTTAACTTTATCAAAAAAGATTCATTCGAAAAAGGAAACGTTTGATACAGAAACCTAACTTATTTGAGTGTTTATATTATTTTTATTAATATTAAAAAATTTTAAAAATAAAAATGGAAATTTATAAAATACTGTGCCTCATTTTATGCACACAATAAATTGCTTATAAACAATTAGTAAATTGTTATTTTAAAAAATCTGCTGTTGCTTTATTCGCTCTGTGTATAAATTCCTTGAGCCAAGGTGTCATCAAGAGTTATAGCATTTGGTTTGCTGGTTTCGCAAATATACTCAGATTATTAATTAATCTACGTCATAAACTTGTTTGCAATGTTGAACGGTTGAACGGTGAGACACCAAATGGCAAATCCATCACTCCCAAGAGCCCCGAATATCAATTTGTCATTTGGTAAAAAGCTGGTAGGAAAAACTACACACAAATTGTGCTCGGTATGAAAATTGTATGAAAATGTTAAGGAAACTGCGCTCAATTAGCATATATATATATAGCCGATGCATTGTTTGAAAACTAACTTGGCTAACTAACAAAGATGCATAAATTAAGCTACATATTAGGCGCACTTAAGATGCGCTGATTGAATCAGAGAAATGAATAACATTTGCCAAACACCGCATGCGATTCATTCATTCATCATTCTGTGAATAACAACTGAGTCTGAGTCTGAGTCGGAGTCTGAGTCGCGGCCTGAGCACACGGGAAACTTCTGAGAGCATCTAGTGTGAAACCTCATAATGTATCTCTATGTTTGTAAGTATCTCAACTTGGAGTCTGTATGTCAAATGTGAAAAATGCACTTAGTGCAGCGAAAGATGCCGACTGAGACGAAGGCCAGCAAAACGCGGGCAAAGCGCAATTTCTGGCCAAGTAACACACAAAATACACGACGAGCGGGAAAACCCACCAAAAAGGCAATCACAGAGCTACACTGCACATAAAAAATGGTATACATATGAAAAAAAAAAGAATTTCAATTTTAAAAAAATATATTTAAAAGTTTGAAATATTTTAAAAGTTAAAATTGATGAAAATTATAATTATATTAAGGTCGCAGAATAAAAATTATAAATATTAAAATTAAATTATTGAATTTTTTTATGGCTAATTGATTTATAATTATTTAATAAATAAGCAATCAACGCCACAGAATTTTAAAAATAATGAAGAAATTACAATAATATAATTTTTAATTAATCATATTATCAATATTAAAAAAAATTTATTTAAAAGTTTGGAAAATTTAAAAACTTCAAATTGACAACAATTTTTTTAATGCAAAATTTAATGGTTTAATGATATATAACTAAATTTTTAATAATAATAATAATTTAAAATAATGGCGAAATAATAATAATATAATTTTTAATTAAATATTGCAGCCCAATAATAGTTTTCATTCTAAGGAAAAATGTATTAAACCTCTTAAATATTTTGGTTTTTAACTTTTCTTGAATCAGCGAGATAATACCGGTCTTAAAATTATTAAAATTGATTTTAGTCTTAATAAAAATGAAATTGATTTTATTTTTTCTTGTAAATTAAATATCAATTTACTAACCTTTGCTTTCGCTCAGTGTATAAAAGGGTGGCTCAGCTGGACGCAGCGTCTGAAGATGAGGGCGAAGACGCAGTTGGAGGTGGAATTGAAGGCAGAAAAGGCGTCGTCGTTTGTTGTTGTTGTTATTGTTGTTGGAGGCGCGTTAATCTCGCGCGATGTTCATCTTGGCATGTTCGTGATCATCGCGCACTCGTTGTTGTTGTTGTTGTTGATGTTATTGTTGTAGTTGCTTTGGCCGCAGATATTGCTGCAATTTTTATGAATTGCAACTGACATTTCCTACACGCTGCCACTACAACAAAAAACAACAACAACAACGATGAAACTTGTAAAAGTTTAAAGTTTAAGCCGAAAATTGCACTTTTTATGCGCCGGCCGGCGAAAAAGCGCCTCCAACGCCCGCGCATTTGCCTTCGCCTTTGCCTGATCCCTTGCATGTGATTTAGTTCACCTTTAGTGGGAACTGGAACTGAAACTGGAACTGGTGCAAGGGAGTGGCCACCTGGTCAGCAGCAACTGTTGGCCAACTGTTGCAAATGTCTAAATTGTGATTTGCACAGCAGCCAAAAAAACAAAAAATAATATAAAAGCTGCTGCAGCTGATGATGATGCATCAGCAAACAATTGTAAAAACAATAGCAAACAATGGTTTAAACAAAAGCCACATTAAGCACATTTTAATGGCGCATTCATTGAACCATTTGCAGGCCAAAAACAAGTGGGCAACATGGTTTAGTGTGGCAATCCCCGCCCCGCGGCTTTGCAAATGTCAATAAGCAAATTAAACAAATATATATAGATATATATAGTACTTGAAATAACTTTAAATGCTATGTGCACTAAACAAATGGCCAATTCATCAAGTTAGGCAATTGCAACATCTATACAACTGTCGAGTATTAATCTTTTAATTAATATTTGAATTAACAAATTATTGCACATTGCGGCTGCGCATCACAAATTGAATCGTACTCGGATTCCAGCTGAGACGCTAACGCCAGCGTGGGCTAATCAAATGAACTTCGTATTGCTAATTCACATAAATTAAAGATCCAGACAACTTGGCGTGCCGCACACACACACACACATACAAGCAATAACCAAATAGTTGTATATAGACGAACCGTCCCATATAAGGTAAATGGATACCCCGAAATTGCAGATGGGGTCCATTTTGCACTTCGGGTTTCGTCGGGTGTTTCTTACGCTCTTGTCACGTGAGAGAACTCAAAGTTCCATATTAGACCTTTGGTGGTGGAGAGAGAGAGAGTGAGAGAGCAACTTGTGGACAGACGGGGGCACTCATTTGCAAGTACATTGAATTGAATAACTACGCATGAAATACCCTTTACCATTGACTCAACATAAAAATTATATGAATTTATATTTAAATGAACAGATTCATAATTATAAGCACATTTATAGCATAATACAACATAATGATGTTTTCTCTTTAAATTAAGTAAGCAAATACTCAAAAAATTACTATAGAATCTGATTCAAATTTGCAGGGTATGCTAACATCGACTAATAATATTTTGTGAGCACTTACGCAGTTGTCGATTTTCAATTCCGAAAGAAATTCTACTTGGTTTGTTTTCGTTTTAAGACATTTGAATGCCCATACAGTATACACACATACATATATGCGTAGCTAGAGCATGCACATATATACATAAATATACATATACACATGGGCCTGGCAATGTTAGCGACGATCGAGTCCGCGGCAAAATTGTTCAGCCTGAGCACACACATGCATGTACATACATACATATAAATGTATGTTTGTAATTACAATGTTCTCGTGACCTATCTCAACATTTACATATAAATTGTGTATTTGTATTAAACAGGCATAAGGATGATTTTGGCATTTAATTGCAATTAAATATATTTTTATAAATTTTATTTAGCTGAAAGTACATATATGTATTATAATATATCTATTATATTTATAATTTAAATTTAATGCAAAATTATAAGTTGCCGCTCGAATTTGCTTCCGATTTATAACATTAAATCGGAACCCAGGGAACACCACGAGGAGGCCATCACAATTGTGATGGGGTCATAAGCTAATATGACCTTCGAGTCGACTTGAAATTACTTACATATCTTAAGTAATTTCCATGTTCCCCACCTAACATATCCTATATCCTAAAATTATACTTAAATTTAAACTAAAACCTTAAAATGAGTTAATCAGACAGACGAAAGAAGAGACATTTTATTGTTTAACGTTTCAAACGTTTCTTTGACAAATATGCTCATCTCCCAAAGATTAAATCTAAAATAGTACAACTATGCATAACTTCTACTTCTAAACTAGATGTATATTCGGACTGGTTTTCGATCTCACATCCATGTTGTGAACATAGAAAGCAGCTAGTTAATCAGTTTGTTCTTATATTAATAAAAAAAAATTGTAAATGGCTCACAGACAATATTGTTAATGATACCTCAAAGGCACACATGAGGAAATTAAAACTCATTAAACAATAAAATGTCTCTTCTTTCGTCTGTCTGATTAACTCATTTTAAGGTTTTAGTTTAAATTTAAGTATAATTTTAGGATATAGGATATGTTAGGTGGGGAACATGGAAATTACTTAAGATATGTAAGTAATTTCAAGTCGACTCGAAGGTCATATTAGCTTATGACCCCATCACAATTGTGATGGCCTCCTCGTGGTGTTCCCTGGGTTCCGATTTAATGTTATAAATCGGAAGCAAATTCGAGCGGCAACTTATAATTTTGCATTAAATTTAAATTATAAATATAATAGATATATTATAATACATATATGTACTTTCAGCTAAATAAAATTTATAAAAATATATTTAATTGCAATTAAATGCCAAAATCATCCTTATGCCTGTTTAATACAAATACACAATTTATATGTAAATGTTGAGATAGGTCACGAGAACATTGTAATTACAAACATACATTTATATGTATGTATGTACATGCATGTGTGTGCTCAGGCTGAACAATTTTGCCGCGGACTCGATCGTCGCTAACATTGCCAGGCCCATGTGTATATGTATATTTATGTATATATGTGCATGCTCTAGCTACGCATATATGTATGTGTGTATACTGTATGGGCATTCAAATGTCTTAAAACGAAAACAAACCAAGTAGAATTTCTTTCGGAATTGAAAATCGACAACTGCGTAAGTGCTCACAAAATATTATTAGTCGATGTTGGCATACCCTGCAAATTTGAATCAGATTCTATAGTAATTTTTTGAGTATTTGCTTACTTAATTTAAAGAGAAAACATCATTATGTTGTATTATGCTATAAATGTGCTTATAATTATGAATCTGTTCATTTAAATATAAATTCAAATAATTTTTATGTTGAGTCAATGGTAAAGGGTATTTCATGCGTAGTTATTCAATTCAATGTACTTGCAAATGAGTGCCCCCGTCTGTCCACAAGTTGCTCTCTCACTCTCTCTCTCTCCACCACCAAAGGTCTAATATGGAACTTTGAGTTCTCTCACGTGACAAGAGCGTAAGAAACACCCGACGAAACCCGAAGTGCAAAATGGACCCCATCTGCAATTTCGGGGTATCCATTTACCTTATATGGGACGGTTCGTCTATATACAACTATTTGGTTATT
>JAWNNH010000128.1:600000-767862 GCA_035043045.1 Hirtodrosophila alboralis | reverse complement strand
ACATACAATTTTTGGGGTGCCAATAAGAAAAAAAAAATAAAATAAAAAAAAATATTAACAAAAAATTATTCTTGCTAGCACTCCCTAGAATTTATGAGAATCGAGGAGGAAGGCAGGTCACACATACACACATATACATACAATTTTTGGGGTGCCCATACGAAAAAAAAAATAAAATAAAAAAAAAATATTAACAAAAAATTATTTTTGCTAGCACTCCCTAGAATTTATGAGAATCGCGGAGGAAGGCAGGTCACACATACACACATATACATACAATTTTTGGGGTGCCAATAAGAAAAAAAAAATAAAATAAAAAAAAAATATTAACAAAAAATTATTTTTGCTAGCACTCCCTAGAATTTATAAGAATCGCGGAGGAAGGCAGGTCACACATACACACATATACATACAATTTTTGGGGTGCCAATAAGAAAAAAAAAATAAAATAAAATATTAACAAAAAATTATTTTTGCTAGCACTCCCTAGAATTAATGAGAATCGAGGAGGAGGGCAGGTCACACATACACACATATACATACAATTTTTGGGGTGCCAATAAGAAAAAAAAAATAAAATAAAAAAAAAATATTAACAAAAAATTATTTTTGCTAGCACTCCCTAGAATTAATGAGAATCGAGGAGGAGGGCAGGTCACACATACACACATATACATACAATTTTTGGGGTGCCAATAAGAAAAAAAAATAAAATAAAAAAAAAAATATTAACAAAAAATTATTTTTGCTAGCACTCCCTAGAATTTATGAGAATCGAGGAGGAAGGCAGGTCACACATACACACATATACATACAAATTTTGGGGTGCCAGTAAGAAAATAAAATAAAATAAAAAAAAATATTAACAAAAAATTATTTTTGCTAGCACTCCCTAGAATTAATGAGAATCGAGGAGGAGGGCAGGTCACACATACACACATATACATACAATTTTTGGGGTGCCAATAAGAAAAAAAAAATAAAATAAAAAAAAAATATTAACAAAAAATTATTTTTGCTAAAAAATAAAATAAAAAAAAAATATTAACAAAAAATTATTTTTGCTAGCACTCCCTAGAATTTATGAGAATCGAGGAGGAAGGCAGGTCACACATACACACATATACATACAATTTTTGGGGTGCCACACAAAAAAAAAAAATAATAACAAAAATTCAATTGAATAACAAAAATTTAATTTTGCGCACTCCCTTGAATTTATGAGAATCGCGGAGGAGGGTAGGTCACACATACACACATATACATACAATTTTTGGGGTGCCAATAAGAAAAAAAAAATAAAATAAAAAAAAATATTAACAAAAAATTATTTTTGCTAGCACTCCCTAGAATTTATGAGAATCGCGGAGGAAGGCAGGTCACACATACACACATATACATACAATTTTGGGGTGCCAATAAGAAAAAAAAAAAAAAATAAAAAAAAAATAAAATAAAAAAAAAACATTAACAAACAATTATTTTTTGCTAGCACTCCCTAGAATTTATGAGAATCGAGGAGGAAGGCAGGTCACACATACACACATATACATACAATTTTTTGGCGTGCCAATAAAATTAAAATATAAAAATAAAATAAATAAATAAAATAAAAAAAATATTAACAAAAAATTATTTTTGCTAGCACTCCCTAGAATTTATGAGAATCAAGGAGGAAGGCAGGTCACACATACACACATATACATACAATTTTTGGGGTGCCAATAAGAAAAAAAAAATAAAATAAAAATATTAACAAAAAATTATTTTTGCTAGCACTCCCTAGAATTTATGAGAATCGAGGAGGAAGGCAGGTCACACATACACACATATACATACAATTTTTTGGCGTGCCAATAAGAAAAAAAAAATAAAATAAAAAAAAAATATTAACAAAAAATTATTTTTGCTAGCACTCCCTAGAAATTATGAGAATCGCGGAGGAAGGCAGGTCACACATACACACATATACATACAATTTTTGGGGTGCCAATAAGAAAAAAAAAAATAAAATGAAAAAAAAAATAAAATGAAAAAAAAAAATAAAATATAAAAAAAAAAATATTAACAAAAAATTATTTTTGCTAGCACTCCCTAGAAATTATGAGAATCGAGGAGGAAGGCAGGTCACACATACACACATATACATAAAATTTTTGGGGTGCCAATAAGAAAAGAAAAATAAAATAAAAAAAAAATATTAACAAAAAATTATTTTTGCTAGCACTCCCTAGAATTTATGAGAATCGCGGAGGAAGGCAGGCCACACATACACACATATACATACAATTTTTGGGGTGCCAATAAGAAAAAAAAATAAAATAAAAAAAAAATATTAACAAAAAAATTTAATTTTGCCCGCACTCCCTTGAATTTATGAGAATCGCGGAGGAGGGCAGGTCACACATACACACATATACATACAATTTTTGGGGTGCCAATAAGAAAAAAAAAATAAAATAAAAAAAAAATATTAACAAAAATTTAATTTTGCCCGCACTCCCTTGAATTTATGAGAATAGCGGAGGAGGGCAGGTCACACATACACACATATACATACAATTTTTGGGGTGCCAATAAGAAAAAAAAAATAAAATAAAAAAAAAATATTAACAAACAATTATTTTTTGCTAGCACTCCCTAGAATTTAGGAGAATCGAGGAGGAAGGCAGGTCACACATACACACATATACATACAATTTTTTGGCGTGCCAATAAAATTAAAATATAAAAATAAAATAAATAAATAAAATAAAAAAAATATTAACAAAAAATTATTTTTGCTAGCACTCCCTAGAATTTATGAGAATCGCGGAGGAAGGCAGGTCACACATACACACATATACATACAATTTTACAATAAGAAAAAAAAATAAAATAAAAAAAAAATATTAACAAAAAATTATTTTTGCTAGCACTCCCTAGAATTTATGAGAATCGAGGAGGAAGGCAGGTCACACATACACACATATACATACAATTTTTGGGGTGCCAATAAGAAAAAAAAAATAAAATAAAAAAACAATATTAACAAAAAATTATTTTTGCTAGCACTCCCTAGAATTTATGAGAATCGCGGAGGAAGGCAGGTCACACATACACACATATACATACAATTTTTTGGCGTGCCAATAAAATTAAAATATAAAAATAAAATAAATAAATAAAATAAATAAATAAAATAAATAAATAAAATAAAAAAAATATTAACAAAAAATTATTTTTGCTAGCACTCCCTAGAATTTATGAGAATCGCGGAGGAAGGCAGGTCACACATACACACATATACATACAATTTTTGGGGTGCCAATAAGAAAAAAAAATAAAATAAAAAAAAATATTAACAAAAAATTATTTTTGCCCGCACTCCCTAGAATTAATGAGAATCGAGGAGGAGGGCAGGTCACACATACACACATATACATACAATTTTTGGGGTGCCAATAAGAAAAGAAATAAAATAAAAAAAAATATTAACAAAAAACATACACACAGAAATGCACATGCCACAAAAAAAAAAAAAATAATAACAAAAATTCAATTGAATAACAAAAATTTAATGCTGCGCACTCCCTTGAATTTATGAGAATCGCGGAGGAGGGCAGGTCACACATACACACAGAAATGCACATGCCACAAAAAAAAAAAAATAATAACAAAAATTCAATTGAATAACAAAAATTTAATTTTGCGCACTCCCTTGAATTTATGAGAATCGCGGAGGAGGGCAGGTCACACATACACACATATACATACAATTTTTGGGGTGCCAATAAGAAAAAAAAAATAAAATAAAAAAAAATAAAATAAAAAAAAAATAAAATAAAAAAAAAATATTAACAAAAAATTATTTTTGCTAGCACTCCCTAGAATTTATAAGAATCGCGGAGGAAGGCAGGTCACACATACACACATATACATACAATTTTTGGGGTGCCAATAAGAAAAAAAAAATAAAATAAAATATTAACAAAAAATTATTTTTGCTAGCACTCCCTAGAATTAATGAGAATCGAGGAGGAGGGCAGGTCACACATACACACATATACATACAATTTTTGGGGTGCCAATAAGAAAAAAAAATAAAATAAAAAAAAAATATTAACAAAAAATTATTTTTGCTAGCACTCCCTAGAATTAATGAGAATCGAGGAGGAGGGCAGGTCACACATACACACATATACATACAATTTTTGGGGTGCCAATAAGAAAAAAAAAATAAAAAAAAAATATTAACAAAAAATTATTTTTGCTAGCACTCCCTAGAATTTATGAGAATCGAGGAGGAAGGCAGGTCACACATACACACATATACATACAATTTTTGGGGTGCCACACAAAAAAAAAAATAATAACAAAAATTCAATTGAATAACAAAAATTTAATTTTGCGCACTCCCTTGAATTTATGAGAATCGCGGAGGAGGGCAGGTCACACATACACACATATACATACAATTTTTGGGGTGCCAATAAGAAAAAAAAAATAAAATAAAAAAAAAATATTAACAAAAAATTATTTTTGCTAGCACTCCCTAGAATTTATGAGAATCGAGGAGGAAGGCAGGTCACACATACACACATATACATACAATTTTTGGGGTGCCAATAAGAAAAAAAAATAAAATAAAAAAAAAATATTAACAAAAAATTATTTTTGCTAGCACTCCCTAGAAATTATGAGAATCGCGGAGGAAGGCAGGTCACACATACACACATATACATACAATTTTTGGGGTGCCAATAAGAAAAAAAATAAATAAAAAAAAAATATTAACAAAAAATTATTTTTGCTAGCACTCCCTAGAATTAATGAGAATCGAGGAGGAGGGCAGGTCACACATACACACATATACATACAATTTTTGGGGTGCCAATAAGAAAAAAAAAATAAAATAAAAAAAAAATATTAACAAAAAATTATTTTTGCTAGCACTCCCTAGAATTTATGAGAATCGCGGAGGAAGGCAGGTCACACATACACACATATACATACAATTTTTGGGGTGCCAATAAGAAAAAAAAAATAAAATAAAAAAAAAATATTAACAAACAATTATTTTTTGCTAGCACTCCCTAGAATTTATGAGAATCGAGGAGGAAGGCAGGTCACACATACACACATATACATACAATTTTTGGGGTGCCAATAAGAAAAAAAAAATAAAATAAAAAAAAATATTAACAAAAAATTATTTTTGCTAGCACTCCCTAGAATTTATGAGAATCGAGGAGGAAGGCAGGTCACACATACACACATATACATACAATTTTTGGGGTGCCAATAAGAAAAAAAAAATAAAATAAAAAAAAATATTAACAAAAAATTATTTTTGCTAGCACTCCCTAGAAATTATGAGAATCGCGGAGGAAGGCAGGTCACACATACACACATATACATACAATTTTTGGGGTGCCAATAAGAAAAAAAAAATAAAATGAAAAAAAAAATAAAATAAAAAAAAATATGAACAAAAAATTATTTTTGCTAGCACTCCCTAGAATTTATGAGAATCGAGGAGGAAGGCAGGTCACACATACACACATATACATACAATTTTTGGGGTGCCAATAAGAAAAAAAAAATAAAATAAAAAAAAAATATTAACAAAAAATTATTTTTGCTAGCACTCCCTTGAATTTATGAGAATCGCGGAGGAAGGCAGGACACACATACACACATATACATACAATTTTTGGGGTGCCAATAAGAAAAAAATAAAATAAAAAAATATATTAACAAAAAATTATTTTTGCTAGCACTCCCTTGAATTTATGAGAATCGAGGAGGAAGGCAGGTCACACATACACACATATACATACAATTTTTTAGCGTGCCAATAAGAAAAAAATAAAATAAAAAAAATATTAACAAAAAATTATTTTTGCTAGCACTCCCTAGAATTTATGAGAATCGCGGAGGAAGGCAGGTCACACATACACACATATACATACAATTTTTGGGGTGCCAATAAGAAAAAAAAAATAAAATAAAAAAAAATATTAACAAAAAATTATTTTTGCTAGCACTCCCTAGAATTTATGAGAATCGAGGAGGAAGGCAGGTCACACATACACACATATACATACAATTTTTGGGGTGCCAATAAGAAAAAAAAAATAAAATAAAAAAAAATATTAACAAAAAATTATTTTTGCTAGCACTCCCTAGAATTTATGAGAATCGCGGAGGAAGGCAGGTCACACATACACACATATACATACAATTTTTGGGGTGCCAATAAGAAAAAAAAAATGAAAAAAAAAATAAAATAAAAAAAAATATTAACAAAAAATTATTTTTGCTAGCACTCCCTAGAATTTATAAGAATCGCGGAGGAAGGCAGGTCACACATACACACATATACATACAATTTTTGGGGTGCCAATAAGAAAAAAAAAATAAAATAAAATATTAACAAAAAATTATTTTTGCTAGCACTCCCTAGAATTAATGAGAATCGAGGAGGAGGGCAGGTCACACATACACACATATACATACAATTTTTGGGGTGCCAATAAGAATAAAATAAAAAAAAAATAAAATAAAAAAAAAATATTAACAAAAAATTATTTTTGCTAGCACTCCCTAGAATTAATGAGAATCGAGGAGGAGGGCAGGTCACACATACACACATATACATACAATTTTTGGGGTGCCAATAAGAAAAAAAAATAAAATAAAAAAAAAATATTAACAAAAAATTATTTTTGCTAGCACTCCCTAGAATTTATGAGAATCGAGGAGGAAGGCAGGTCACACATACACACATATACATACAAATTTTGGGGTGCCAATAAGAAAAAAAAATAAAATAACAAAAAAATATTAACAAAAAATTATTTTTGCTAGCACTCCCTAGAATTAATGAGAATCGAGGAGGAGGGCAGGTCACACATACACACATATACATACAATTTTTGGGGTGCCAATAAGAAAAAAAAAATAAAATAAAAAAAAATATTAACAAAAAATTATTTTTGCTAAAAAATAAAATAAAAAAAAAATATTAACAAAAAATTATTTTTGCTAGCACTCCCTAGAATTTATGAGAATCGAGGAGGAAGGCAGGTCACACATACACACATATACATACAATTTTTGGGGTGCCACACAAAAAAAAAAAATAATAACAAAAATTCAATTGAATAACAAAAATTTAATTTTGCGCACTCCCTTGAATTTATGAGAATCGCGGAGGAGGGTAGGTCACACATACACACATATACATACAATTTTTGGGGTGCCAATAAGAAAAAAAAAATAAAATAAAAAAAAATATTAACAAAAAATTATTTTTGCTAGCACTCCCTAGAATTTATGAGAATCGCGGAGGAAGGCAGGTCACACATACACACATATACATACAATTTTGGGGTGCCAATAAGAAAAAAAAAAAAAAAATAAAAAAAAAATAAAATAAAAAAAAAATATTAACAAACAATTATTTTTTGCTAGCACTCCCTAGAATTTATGAGAATCGAGGAGGAAGGCAGGTCACACATACACACATATACATACAATTTTTTGGCGTGCCAATAAAATTAAAATATAAAAATAAAATAAATAAATAAAATAAAAAAAATATTAACAAAAAATTATTTTTGCTAGCACTCCCTAGAATTTATGAGAATCGAGGAGGAAGGCAGGTCACACATACACACATATACATACAATTTTTGGGGTGCCAATAAGAAAAAAAAAATAAAATAAAAATATTAACAAAAAATTATTTTTGCTAGCACTCCCTAGAATTTATGAGAATCGCGGAGGAAGGCAGGTCACACATACACACATATACATACAATTTTGGGGTGCCAATAAGAAAAAAAAAAAAAAAAAATAAAAAAAAAATAAAATAAAAAAAAAATATTAACAAACAATTATTTTTTGCTAGCACTCCCTAGAATTTATGAGAATCGAGGAGGAAGGCAGGTCACACATACACACATATACATACAATTTTTTGGCGTGCCAATAAAATTAAAATATAAAAATAAAATAAATAAATAAAATAAAAAAAATATTAACAAAAAATTATTTTTGCTAGCACTCCCTAGAATTTATGAGAATCGAGGAGGAAGGCAGGTCACACATACACACATATACATACAATTTTTGGGGTGCCAATAAGAAAAAAAAAATAAAATAAAAATATTAACAAAAAATTATTTTTGCTAGCACTCCCTAGAATTTATGAGAATCGAGGAGGAAGGCAGGTCACACATACACACATATACATACAATTTTTTGGCGTGCCAATAAGAAAAAAAAAATAAAATAAAAAAAAAATATTAACAAAAAATTATTTTTGCTAGCACTCCCTAGAAATTATGAGAATCGCGGAGGAAGGCAGGTCACACATACACACATATACATACAATTTTTGGGGTGCCAATAAGAAAAAAAAAATAAAATGAAAAAAAAAAATAAAATGAAAAAAAAAAATAAAATATAAAAAAAAAATATTAACAAAAAATTATTTTTGCTAGCACTCCCTAGAATTTATGAGAATCGAGGAGGAAGGCAGGTCACACATACACACATATACATAAAATTTTTGGGGTGCCAATAAGAAAAAAAAAATAAAATAAAAAAAAAATATTAACAAAAAATTATTTTTGCTAGCACTCCCTAGAATTTATGAGAATCGCGGAGGAAGGCAGGTCACACATACACACATATACATACAATTTTTGGGGTGCCAATAAGAAAAAAAAAATAAAATAAAAAAAAAATATTAACAAAAAAATTTAATTTTGCCCGCACTCCCTTGAATTTATGAGAATCGCGGAGGAGGGCAGGTCACACATACACACATATACATACAATTTTTGGGGTGCCAATAAGAAAAAAAAAAATAAAATAAAAAAAAAATATTAACAAAAATTTAATTTTGCCCGCACTCCCTTGAATTTATGAGAATAGCGGAGGAGGGCAGGTCACACATACACACATATACATACAATTTTTGGGGTGCCAATAAGAAAAAAAAAATAAAATAAAAAAAAAAATATTAACAAACAATTATTTTTTGCTAGCACTCCCTAGAATTTAGGAGAATCGAGGAGGAAGGCAGGTCACACATACACACATATACATACAATTTTTTGGCGTGCCAATAAAATTAAAATATAAAAATAAAATAAATAAATAAAATAAAAAAAATATTAACAAAAAATTATTTTTGCTAGCACTCCCTAGAATTTATGAGAATCGCGGAGGAAGGCAGGTCACACATACACACATATACATACAATTTTACAATAAGAAAAAAAAAAATAAAATAAAAAAAAAATATTAACAAAAAATTATTTTTGCTAGCACTCCCTAGAATTTATGAGAATCGAGGAGGAAGGCAGGTCACACATACACACATATACATACAATTTTTGGGGTGCCAATAAGAAAAAAAAAATAAAATAAAAAAAAAATATTAACAAAAAATTATTTTTGCTAGCACTCCCTAGAATTTATGAGAATCGCGGAGGAAGGCAGGTCACACATACACACATATACATACAATTTTTTGGCGTGCCAATAAAATTAAAATATAAAAATAAAATAAATAAATAAAATAAATAAATAAAATAAATAAATAAAATAAAAAAAATATTAACAAAAAATTATTTTTGCTAGCACTCCCTAGAATTTATGAGAATCGCGGAGGAAGGCAGGTCACACATACACACATATACATACAATTTTTGGGGTGCCAATAAGAAAAAAAAATAAAATAAAAAAAAAATATTAACAAAAAATTATTTTTGCTAGCACTCCCTAGAATTAATGAGAATCGAGGAGGAGGGCAGGTCACACATACACACATATACATACAATTTTTGGGGTGCCAATAAGAAAAAAAAATAAAATAAAAAAAAATATTAACAAAAAACATACACACAGAAATGCACATGCCACAAAAAAAAAAAAAATAATAACAAAAATTCAATTGAATAACAAAAATTTAATTTTGCGCACTCCCTTGAATTTATGAGAATCGCGGAGGAGGGCAGGTCACACATACACACAGAAATGCACATGCCACAAAAAAAAAAAATAATAACAAAAATTCAATTGAATAACAAAAATTTAATTTTGCGCACTCCCTTGAATTTATGAGAATCGCGGAGGAGGGCAGGTCACACATACACACATATACATACAATTTTTGGGGTGCCAATAAGAAAAAAAAAATAAAATAAAAAAAAATAAAATAAAAAAAAAATAAAATAAAAAAAAAATATTAACAAAAAATTATTTTTGCTAGCACTCCCTAGAATTTATAAGAATCGCGGAGGAAGGCAGGTCACACATACACACATATACATACAATTTTTGGGGTGCCAATAAGAAAAAAAAAATAAAATAAAATATTAACAAAAAATTATTTTTGCTAGCACTCCCTAGAATTAATGAGAATCGAGGAGGAGGGCAGGTCACACATACACACATATACATACAATTTTTGGGGTGCCAATAAGAAAAAAAAAATAAAATAAAAAAAAAATATTAACAAAAAATTATTTTTGCTAGCACTCCCTAGAATTAATGAGAATCGAGGAGGAGGGCAGGTCACACATACACACATATACATACAATTTTTGGGGTGCCAATAAGAAAAAAAAATAAAATAAAAAAAAAATATTAACAAAAAATTATTTTTGCTAGCACTCCCTAGAATTTATGAGAATCGAGGAGGAAGGCAGGTCACACATACACACATATACATACAAATTTTGGGGTGCCAATAAGAAAAAAAAATAAAATAAAAATATTTTTAACAAAAAATTATTTTTGCTAGCACTCCCTAGAATTAATGAGAATCGAGGAGGAGGGCAGGTCACACATACACACATATACATACCAATTTTTGGGGTGCCAATAAGAAAAAAAAAAAATAAAATAAAAAAAAATATTAACAAAAAATTATTTTTGCTAAAAAATAAAATAAAAAAAAAATATTAACAAAAAATTATTTTTGCTAGCACTCCCTAGAATTTATGAGAATCGAGGAGGAAGGCAGGTCACACATACACACATATACATACAATTTTTGGGGTGCCACACAAAAAAAAAAAATAATAACAAAAATTCAATTGAATAACAAAAATTTAATTTTGCGCACTCCCTTGAATTTATGAGAATCGCGGAGGAGGGCAGGTCACACATACACACATATACATACAATTTTTGGGGTGCCAATAAGAAAAAAAAAATAAAATAAAAAAAAAATATTAACAAAAAATTATTTTTGCTAGCACTCCCTAGAATTTATGAGAATCGAGGAGGAAGGCAGGTCACACATACACACATATACATACAATTTTTGGGGTGCCAATAAGAAAAAAAAAATAAAATAAAAAAAAAATATTAACAAAAAATTATTTTTGCTAGCACTCCCTAGAAATTATGAGAATCGCGGAGGAAGGCAGGTCACACATACACACATATACATACAATTTTTGGGGTGCCAATAAGAAAAAAAAAATAAAATAAAAAAAAAATATTAACAAAAAATTATTTTTGCTAGCACTCCCTAGAATTAATGAGAATCGAGGAGGAGGGCAGGTCACACATACACACATATACATACAATTTTTGGGGTGCCAATAAGAAAAAAAAAATAAAATAAAAAAAAAATATTAACAAAAAATTATTTTTGCTAGCACTCCCTAGAATTTATGAGAATCGCGGAGGAAGGCAGGTCACACATACACACATATACATACAATTTTTGGGGTGCCAATAAGAAAAAAAAAAATAAAATAAAAAAAAAATATTAACAAACAATTATTTTTTGCTAGCACTCCCTAGAATTTATGAGAATCGAGGAGGAAGGCAGGTCACACATACACACATATACATACAATTTTTGGGGTGCCAATAAGAAAAAAAAAATAAAATAAAAAAAAATATTAACAAAAAATTATTTTTGCTAGCACTCCCTAGAATTTATGAGAATCGAGGAGGAAGGCAGGTCACACATACACACATATACATACAATTTTTGGGGTGCCAATAAGAAAAAAAAAATAAAATAAAAAAAAAATATTAACAAAAAATTATTTTTGCTAGCACTCCCTAGAAATTATGAGAATCGCGGAGGAAGGCAGGTCACACATACACACATATACATACAATTTTTGGGGTGCCAATAAGAAAAAAAAAAATAAAATGAAAAAAAAAATAAAATAAAAAAAAAATATGAACAAAAAATTATTTTTGCTAGCACTCCCTAGAATTTATGAGAATCGAGGAGGAAGGCAGGTCACACATACACACATATACATACAATTTTTGGGGTGCCAATAAGAAAAAAAAAATAAAATAAAAAAAAAATATTAACAAAAAATTATTTTTGCTAGCACTCCCTAGAATTTATGAGAATCGCGGAGGAAGGCAGGTCACACATACACACATATACATACAATTTTTGGGGTGCCAATAAGAAAAAAAAAAATAAAATGAAAAAAAAAATAAAATAAAAAAAAAATATTAACAAAAAATTATTTTTGCTAGCACTCCCTAGAATTTATGAGAATCGCGGAGGAGGGCAGGTCACACATACACATACAATTTTTGGGGTGCCAATAAGAAAAAAAAAATAAAATAAAAAAAAAATATTAACAAAAAATTATTTTTGCTAGCACTCCCTAGAATTTATGAGAATCGCGGAGGAAGGCAGGTCACACATACACACATATACATACAATTTTTGGGGTGCCAATAAGAAAAAAAAATAAAATAAAATAAAAAAAAAATATTAACAAAAAATTATTTTTGCTAGCACTCCCTAGAATTAATGAGAATCGAGGAGGAGGGCAGGTCACACATACACATACAATTTTTGGGGTGCCAATAAGAAAAAAAAATAAAATAAAAAAAAATATTAACAAAAAATTATTTTTGCTAGCACTCCCTAGAATTTATGAGAATCGCGGAGGAAGGCAGGTCACACATACACACATATACATACAATTTTTGGGGTGCCAATAAGAAAAAAAAAAATAAAATAAAAAAAAAATATTAACAAACAATTATTTTTTGCTAGCACTCCCTAGAATTTATGAGAATCGAGGAGGAAGGCAGGTCACACATACACACATATACATACAATTTTTTGGCGTGCCAATAAAATTAAAATATAAAAATAAAATAAATAAATAAAATAAAAAAAATATTAACAAAAAATTATTTTTGCTAGCACTCCCTAGAATTAATGAGAATCGAGGAGGAGGGCAGGTCACACATACACACATATACATACAATTTTTGGGGTGCCAATAAGAAAAAAAAAATAAAATAAAAAAAAAATATTAACAAAAAATTATTTTTGCTAGCACTCCCTAGAATTTATGAGAATCGCGGAGGAAGGCAGGTCACACATACACACATATACATACAATTTTTGGGGTGCCAATAAGAAAAAAAAAATAAAATAAAAAAAAATATTAACAAAAAATTATTTTTGCTAGCACTCCCTAGAATTTATGAGAATCGCGGAGGAAGGCAGGTCACACATACACACATATACATACAATTTTTGGGGTGCCAATAAGAAAAAAAAAATAAAATAAAAAAAAAATAAAATAAAAAAAAAATATTAACAAACAATTATTTTTTGCTAGCACTCCCTAGAATTTATGAGAATCGATGAGGAAGGCAGGTCACACATACACACATATACATACAATTTTTTGGCGTGCCAATAAAATTAAAATATAAAAATAAAATAAATAAATAAAATAAAAAAATATTAACAAAAAATTATTTTTGCTAGCACTCCCTAGAATTTATGAGAATCGAGGAGGAAGACAGGTCACACATACACACATATACATACAATTTTTGGGGTGCCAATAAGAAAAAAAAAATAAAATAAAAAAAAAATATTAACAAAAAATTATTTTTGCTAGCACTCCCTAGAATTTATGAGAATCGCGGAGGAAGGCAGGTCACACATACACACATATACATACAATTTTTGGGGTGCCAATAAGAAAAAAAAAATAAAATAAAAAAAAAATATTAACAAAAAATTATTTTTGCTAGCACTCCCTAGAATTAATGAGAATCGAGGAGGAGGGCAGGTCACACATACACACATATACATACAATTTTTGGGGTGCCAATAAGAAAAAAAAATAAAATAAAAAAAAAATATTAACAAAAAATTATTTTTGCTAGCACTCCCTAGAATTTATGAGAATCGAGGAGGAAGGCAGGTCACACATACACACATATACATACAATTTTTGGGGTGCCAATAAGAAAAAAAAAATAAAATAAAAAAAAAATATTAACAAAAAATTATTTTTGCTAGCACTCCCTAGAATTTATGAGAATCGCGGAGGAAGGCAGGTCACACATACACACATATACATACAATTTTTGGGGTGCCAATAAGAAAAAAAAAAATAAAATAAAAAAAAAATATTAACAAACAATTATTTTTTGCTAGCACTCCCTAGAATTTATGAGAATCGAGGAGGAAGGCAGGTCACACATACACACATATACATACAATTTTTGGGGTGCCAATAAGAAAAAAAAAATAAAATAAAAAAAAAATATTAACAAAAAATTATTTTTGCTAGCACTCCCTAGAATTTATGAGAATCGCGGAGGAAGGCAGGTCACACATACACACATATACATACAATTTTTCGGGTGCCAATAAGAGAAAAAAAATAAAATAAAAAAAAAATAAAATAAAAAAAAATATTAACAAAAAATTATTTTTGCTAGCACTCCCTAGAATTTATGAGAATCGCGGAGGAAGGCAGGTCACACATACACACATATACATACAATTTTTGGGGTGCCAATAAGAAAAAAAAAAATAAAATAAAAAAAAAATATTAACAAACAATTATTTTTTGCTAGCACTCCCTAGAATTTATGAGAATCGAGGAGGAAGGCAGGTCACACATACACACATATACATACAATTTTTGGGGTGCCAATAAGAAAAAAAAATAAAAAAAAAATATTAACAAAAAATTATTTTTGCTAGCACTCCCTAGAATTTATGAGAATCGCGGAGAAGGCAGGTCACACATACACACATATACATACAATTTTTGGGGTGCCAATAAGAAAAAAAAAATAAAATAAAAATATTAACAAAAAATTATTTTTGCTAGCACTCCCTAGAATTTATGAGAATCGAGGAGGAAGGCAGGTCACACATACACACATATACATACAATTTTTGGGGTGCCAATAAGAAAAAAAAAATAAAATAAAAAAAAAATATTAACAAACAATTATTTTTTGCTAGCACTCCCTAGAATTTATGAGAATCGAGGAGGAAGGCAGGTCGCGGAGAAGGCAGGTCACACATACACACATATACATACAATTTTTGGGGTGCCAATAAGAAAAAAAAAATAAAATAAAAATATTAACAAAAAATTATTTTTGCTAGCACTCCCTAGAATTTATGAGAATCGAGGAGGAAGGCAGGTCACACATACACACATATACATACAATTTTTGGGGTGCCAATAAGAAAAAAAAAAATAAAATAAAAAAAAAATATTAACAAACAATTATTTTTTGCTAGCACTCCCTAGAATTTATGAGAATCGAGGAGGAAGGCAGGTCACACATACACACATATACATACAATTTTTGGGGTGCCAATAAGAAAAAAAAAATAAAATAAAAAATATTAACAAAAAATTATTTTTGCTAGCACTCCCTAGAATTTATGAGAATCGAGGAGGAAGGCAGGTCACACATACACACATATACATACAATTTTTGGGGTGCCAATAAGAAAAAAAAAATAAAATAAAAAAAAAATATTAACAAACAATTATTTTTTGCTAGCACTCCCTAGAATTTATGAGAATCGAGGAGGAAGGCAGGTCACACATACACACATATACATACAATTTTTGGGGTGCCACACAAAAAAAAAAAAATAATAACAAAAATTCAATTGAATAACAAAAATTTAATTTTGCGCACTCCCTTGAATTTATGAGAATCGCGGAGGAGGGCAGGTCACACATACACACATATACATACAATTTTTGGGGTGCCAATAAGAAAAAAAAAATAAAATAAAAAAAAAATATTAACAAAAAATTATTTTTGCTAGCACTCCCTAGAATTTATGAGAATCGAGGAGGAAGGCAGGTCACACATACACACATATACATACAATTTTTGGGGTGCCAATAAGAAAAAAAAATAAAATAAAAAAAAAATATTAACAAAAAATTATTTTTGCTAGCACTCCCTAGAATTTATGAGAATCGAGGAGGAAGGCAGGTCACACATACACACATATACATACAAATTTTGGGGTGCCAATAAGAAAAAAAAATAAAATAAAAAAAAAAATATTAACAAAAAATTATTTTTGCTAGCACTCCCTATTTTTGCTAGCACTCCCTAGAATTTATGAGAATCGCGGAGGAAGGCAGGTCACACATACACACATATACATACAATTTTTGGGGTGCCAATAAGAAAAAAAAAAATAAAATAAAAAAAAAATATTAACAAAAAATTATTTTTGCTAGCACTCCCTAGAATTTATGAGAATCGAGGAGGAGGGCAGGTCACACATACACACATATACATACAATTTTTTAGCGTGCCAATAAGAAAAAAATAAAAAAAAATAAAAAAAAAATATTAACAAAAAATTATTTTTGCTAGCACTCCCTAGAATTTATGAGAATCGCGGAGGAAGGCAGGTCACACATACACACATATACATACAATTTTTGGGGTGCCAATAAGAAAAAAAAATAAAATAAAAAAAAATATTAACAAAAAATTATTTTTGCTAGCACTCCCTATTTTTGCTAGCACTCCCTAGAATTTATGAGAATCGCGGAGGAAGGCAGGTCACACATACACACATATACATACAATTTTTGGGGTGCCAATAAGAAAAAAAAAATAAAATAAAAAAAAAATATTAACAAAAAATTATTTTTGCTAGCACTCCCTAGAATTAATGAGAATCGAGGAGGAGGGCAGGTCACACATACACACATATACATACAATTTTTGGGGTGCCAATAAGAAAAAAAAAAATAAAATAAAAAAAAAATATTAACAAAAAATTATTTTTGCTAGCACTCCCTAGAATTTATGAGAATCGAGGAGGAGGGCAGGTCACACATACACACATATACATACAATTTTTTAGCGTGCCAATAAGAAAAAAATAAAATAAAATAAAAAAAAAATATTAACAAACAATTATTTTTTGCTAGCACTCCCTAGAATTTATGAGAATCGAGGAGGAAGGCAGGTCACACATACACACATATACATACAATTTTTTGGCGTGCCAATAAAATTAAAATATAAAAATAAAATAAATAAATAAAATAAAAAAAATATTAACAAAAAATTATTTTTGCTAGCACTCCCTAGAATTAATGAGAATCGAGGAGGAGGGCAGGTCACACATACACACATATACATACAATTTTTGGGGTGCCAATAAGAAAAAAAAAATAAAATAAAAAAAAAATATTAACAAAAAATTATTTTTGCTAGCACTCCCTAGAATTTATGAGAATCGCGGAGGAAGGCAGGTCACACATACACACATATACATACAATTTTTGGGGTGCCAATAAGAAAAAATATTAACAAAAAATTATTTTTGCTAGCACTCCCTAGAATTTATGAGAATCGAGGAGGAAGGCAGGTCACACATACACACATATACATACAATTTTTGGGGTGCCAATAAGAAAAAAAAATAAAATAAAAAAAAAATATTAACAAAAAATTATTTTTGCTAGCACTCCCTAGAATTTATGAGAATCGCGGAGGAAGGCAGGTCACACATACACACATATACATACAATTTTTGGGGTGCCAATAAGAAAAAAAAAATAAAATAAAAAAAAAATATTAACAAACAATTATTTTTTGCTAGCACTCCCTAGAATTTATGAGAATCGAGGAGGAAGGCAGGTCACACATACACACATATACATACAATTTTTTGGCGTGCCAATAAAATTAAAATATAAAAATAAAATAAATAAATAAAATAAAAAAAATATTAACAAAAAATTATTTTTGCCCGCACTCCCTTGAATTTATGAGATTCGAGGAGGAAGGCAGGTCACACACACATTTTTTTTTATTTTTTATTTTTTTTTAATAATAATTTATAAAGAAATTACATAATGAGCACCCTTTATCCATTTTTAATGGCTACAGGGTGTAAAACCATTAATTGAGCTGGTCGATTTTCGACAATTAGGCGAATATTACAAAACTAATTAGAATGTTAAATCGGTTTTGGGCTATAGAATAGATGACCTTTTAATAAAGATTTGATAAATGTTCATTTTGTGAATATTGAATATTGAATTGGAATAGGTTTAAGACTGTCCTATGCTGCTAGTATTACATCTCGTTTTGTTAAGTTGCAAAAACAGTATTGGGATTTTGTCAGATTTTATGGTACAAATTATAAACAAAAAGTTGGCTCAGAAAGAAATCAAATTAGCAAAGGCATATTAAATTATTATAACAATGAAAAGTATAAAAAAACAATGAGCTCAAATTACCTGCCAGGTACAATTATGAAATGTAAGGGCCTCTCAATACAACATGAAGATATCAATTCGCTCTGCTTGTTTCACACCCAAGAAAGGCCCTAGGCTTCAGCCTCATTTTGATGAACTCAGCTGTCTGGGATATGCATCAGAAACAACAACAGTAACAACTACAATAAGAAACATAATTGCAGAGTGCCAGAAGAGAAGAATGACACTCAGATGTGGGGCGTTCGCGTCTGTGTTCAATCCTCAGCTGAAGATTGCTGTCAGCAATCTTTCGTGGCCAGTTAAATGTAAGTACTTATCTACCTTATATGTATAAGTAGATATACCTGTATGTATATATGATCGCATGCTTTGCTTTCAAGCTGGGGCTGACCCCATTCAATGTCATTAACTCGGCCCAAGGTCTGTTTGTTTTGGCTTGGCCCCAGAGCTTCGCAATTTTCGCATAATTGGCTGAAAATTATGAAATGTGACGAGGGAAACAACGTCATCGTCATCTACATCGTCGTCTTCAATTTGATCGCCCACTGAACTCATTTGAACTCCTCAGGTTGTCAGCAAGTCGTCTGTGTCCATCTGTTGCCAATTTTGAACTTCGCCCGGCGGCGATGTCTTCATGTTGCGATCTGTGATCCTCAACGACAAACTCAAACTCAACTTCAACTTCAACTGTAAACGTTTCAGTCACTTAGTCAACAATCTGTTGCATCTAATTGTCTTTGCAACAAATTACTCAATTCCGTGATGCTGATCTTGATGCTCAGATAACAGCTGGAGATTGGCCCAGCCCGAAGATTTGCTTTTACCTTCACCCTCCCCCTCTCTATCTCTCTTTGTTTCTCTCAACAGGTTTGACATAATTTTCACTTTAGTTTGTTTTTAAAAGCACAAATTTGCACGCAGCTGAAGCCTGAAAACGATGACGATGATGCGTTGAGTAACTCAATCGCAATCTTTCGTTCTGGAGTTCTCTCCATTTATATATATTTATAAAGAAGACACATGCACTTTTGTGGGCGTGGCACACTTCCGCAAGCAATTTACTGTCTCGGGCTCTTGGGCGGCAAGCATAATGGAACATTTTAATGCTGAAACCGATGATTAAAATCAAAGCCATAAAAAGAAACAAAGAGCCTGGCATTGCCTCTGTTTGCCTCCATGTAGATGTCGAGAACGCAGTCGCAGTTGGAGCCGCAATTGCAGTTGCAACTTGCCAGAGATAAATACGTTGATCAGTCGCACAGATCATCAACACGAACATGCCACAGTAACAAACAACAAGCGGAGACACGTCAGCAACGGGCCATAAAAACGGGAGCAGCATGCAACATAATTGAAAGCAATTTGCGGCTGACTGAGAATGGGAGCTAAAAAGGGGCGAAGAGAGACTGTCAATGTAAATGGGGTTTGGGGTTGGGGCTGCTTCTGGAACTAAAATTACAGCTGAGGTGGGCACTTTCAAGACTGGGTGATGAGCGGCAGGCAAGGCAAGCGTCAGCATAAACATTATATTGATTGCCATTGCCGCCTGCCCCACACACACCACACACGTGTTGTTTGTCAATGCAATTGGCGCTCCTCCTGCTCCAGATGAACTAAAGGGGTTCGGGTTTTGGATTGCCACATGCGCTTGCCAACGGAAGTCGCTTAGTTCCGGCAAATGGCAGCCGTTGCCGTTGATCATCATCATCATCATCATCAGCACCTGAAACACATTTGATGTAGCAGTTCCAATTTTCTCCTTCCCTTCTGGCTGCCCCATTTTGTTGTTACGCAATTGTGCAATGTCTTTGATTTGTATCTTTGGCTCTCAACTGTAATTGCAAACAGCTGAGCAACATGTGCTGCAAGTTTATTTCAAACTTATCGATACACAAAAATTGTGTTAAATTGCTTGGGCATTGGTTTTTCTAGGGAAACGAATTAAGTCAATGATCATTAGCAGAGCTCTAAGAAATGGTTGACAGAATTAATAATGTATAGACAAATATAGTCTACTTTAGTATATCAGCCAAATTAGAATAGAAAATATTCAATATATAGTTAATAAATATTTTGTATTTTGTATCTTCCAAAACTGTAAACTGTCGTCGAAGTAATTCTTAGAAAATGTCAATTCAAAGAAAAGAATAAACTTGGGTTTCTGTTTCATCGCAGTAGGAAAGTATCTGCTGAAGTTTAAATACTTAAAATCATATTAATTTAAGCATTCACATATTATAAAAATTCTTACAATAGCATAAACTAAAATTATGTGTATATACACTGAGAGAAAAATCATGTTCTAAAATGAAGCACAATAGATTTTTATTTATTATATTTTGCTTGAAATTATTTGTTGTTTAAAAAAATGATCACAGATATATACTATTACCAAAAATATAAAAATAATAAAGCATACGCTTCGTTTTCGTTAATGTGCTTGCTTGTAATTCTCAACTGTGTTTCGCAATGAATATATAAGCCATATATCAGCCTTATATTATACATTGTTTTATCTCAATTAATTTTATCAAGTAAATGCAAATAATAAATAAAATAAATAAATGCAATTTTCTTATATTAATCATAAATAAAATAACCACACAAATTTTAAAATAATTATTTTCCGTGTGTAGTTCTGTAATAAATGTAAATGCATATTACCATTAAAACCTAGATATATCTGAAAACTGTGTTTATTGGTAAACAAAAAAAAGCTAAAATTAAATAGCTGAAATCTCATCAAATTTGATGATCAGACATTGAATAGCTACTGTGTTTAATATTTTTATTATGAAGTTAATTCAGAGTGCACACTTTAATGCACTGAATGTGAAGGTTGTCTTTCAGGGGTCATTTCGCTTAAAACCCAGCTACATTGAAGCAGTGAAGCAATACGGGTCTGGGCATGGGGCTCTGATATGGATACACATATATATATACACTATATATATATATATATTGCACACACAGCGCAAAATCATGCAATGTGTGCGATATATAAAGAAACTTCCTACAGCTGTTGGATCCAGACCGGCCAAGTGCGTTGAGTTTTTGCAGTTGTTGTGCAAAACAATGAATGAATTGCGTTGTTGTTGTTGTTGTTAATGTTGTTATTATTATTAATATTGTTGTTGTTGTAGTTTTATCAAGTTGAAATTGCACAGTTGGTTGACTGCTGCCACAACAAACAGAGCAAAAGCGCAATGAAAAGGCAAACTCAAGTTTTATTCGAATGGGGCTTGGTTCAGTGATTCCCCTGGTACATTTGAATCACTGATTCCATTTTTAAAGGCACACTAGCTCATAAAATCCTGACGTGTCTGATGTATATAGGAATATAAATATTTGAGTTTCTGTCAATATATATTTTTTAAAAATGAATCTAAATTACATTTTAAGTCTGAATTGACAACTCTAATAAACATCCTAAATGCGAAATATCTTAAATAAACTTGAACTTGAACCTAGGGGAAGGTTATATATATAATATATAATAAATTTTATATATGAATTTTTTCATAATGTTCTTAGGTCAGCAATTAAGATAGTTATTTAATTTTGTGCCTTCAAGTCGCTTTTGGGTTTATTTTATTAAATTTTGGTATATTTGCAACTGTTCTCTTTTGAATTTCTAGATTAAAGAAATCTTTACTAAGCTTGGACTCTAAAAATATTTATTTTATAACAAATTTATAATTCTATTAATCTCTAAGCCTGCAGTTCCGGCTATGTTTTTCTCAGTTATATCCGCTTAGTAATGATATACTGTTTCTCAAAGGTTTATCAATTTTTTGATACAAGAAACAAGAGAACTCTGATAATCTTCTTAGGTTGTAGGTTCGGACTTTATCTTTCTTTTAATAGTTTTGTCTAAAAGCTTCTGGTTCCGGTTCGGGCTTGAGTATCTGATTGCCGGCTCCATCCAGCTCCAAGTGTATTACTTTGAGGAGACTGAAAAGCGTATTATATGGCAACCCTGAGGCAAATGTTTCACTGTCAGACGGCGACGCACAAGGCAAACAAGAGGCGTATTGTGTGGGCTGTGGCGGGGTGTGGAGGCATTAGGGGGCAATTGGGCAGCTGTTGTTTATAGCAAATCGCTCATACGCCTCGTTGTGCGGCCAAGCGTTGCAAATAGTTTGTCATGGGTGTGTGTGTGTGTGTGTGTGTGAATGTGTGTGTGTGCGATCCGTCAGCTCACCCACACAGCGACAATTCAAGTGCAGCGCTCATCAATAAAGTGAAATTTTTGTTGGCGGCTGCTTTTGGGGCGTGCAGCCTTGTTATTGTTGTTGCTGTGCTTTGATGGACACATATGCTATACATATATATATATGAATATAAGTACATATATATATATAAATATTGCATGTACGACAAGCAGCAAACAGCCGCTGAGGCAGCTGAGGCAGCAACCGGACGCACGTGTTCATTTTCATTTGGCGCAGAGAGAACCCAACGATAAACAGCCGCAGTCGCAGCAACAACAACAACTGAACACCAGAATCTTTATAGAAGTCTATATGGAGTCGGAGGACGTAAGAGGCAAGCGGAGACGTAGACGTGGATGATGATGACGACCAACTGCGGAAATTATTCATTCAAGCGCTGCTGCTGCTGTTGAAGCTGCTACTACTTGGTTTGGTTTGGCTTGGCTTGGCTTGGGTGCTTCTGCCTCTGCCTGACATCGTCGTTTTTTTTTTGAAAATTTGAAATTCATACAAATTGCAAGCGGGCAGCGGAACAAGACAATAGCCCAAGCTGTTGGCATATGCGGGGGCAGCGTTCATGGTACTGAGACTGGAGCCCGAAACGAATGGAGAGCCACCAGAGCCACCCAAGCAGCGCCAACATGTCCGGTTGTAACAACAATAGCTGTCCATCATTGCGGCAACGAAGCGCAACAAGAGTTCAAAATCTAAAGCAACAAATGTTTGTACTCGGCAACTATTTCATTTGTCTGGCCAAATGCCAAAATAATTGTCTCACATTGCATAATATGGTAGTATGTTTGAGGGCCTTAACAACAATGGCCAAAATGAAAGCTCAGCTTTCACTCGGCATTTGCCTTGGGATCAAAGCCAGCCTCAAAGCGAGTGCTGAAGTGCCAGCTCACAATTCATCAACAACAACAGCAGCAACAACGGATCAAAGACAATAAAACAAAAGAAGTTACAACAACAACAATATAAAAAAACCCCAAAAAAAAAATAAAACCCAAAATCGACATCAGCTCAGCTCACAGGTGTGCACAATCAATCAACATGAGATCCCATTAAAGCGGCTATAACAATGACCACGATAATCACGCAGCCACAGTTTGAGCCACAGTCTCCGACTCAGTCTCCGACTCAACCAACCACCCGAAGATTTGGAGCCACGCACCACTCACTCCACGTAGTTTTTGTGGTCGTTTGTCGATTCAGCTCCACGCACAAGCGCGTTGATAGCCTCAACATGAACAAGTTATGGTCACATGGCTTGTATGTTTGACCATTTCTGGACACTGGACAGATCACCACACACCGCACACACACCTGCAGTTGGGGGTGGTGCTGTGGCAGGGACAAGGGGCAACTTGTGTATAGAGCTCCAGCTGATTGCTGTAACATTCCACACATAATTAGTTGGCAGCCAGTGGCAACTGCTTCGAAACTTTTGCTTGAAATATGTTTTTCAACATTAATCTAAGAAAAGTTCGGCTTTTTTGTATTTCGAAAATATATTAACTCCCATTTCATATATCATATTAATTTTCATTGTTTCGTTGATTTCAAAGCGGAATATATATGAGCTTTGGTATCATTATCATTATTATTGTTTTGTAACCTTTGTATGCGTTTTCAACGAATATTTTATGGTTTTTTTTTAAAGATATATTTTTTTAATGGCATTATTCAACATTAGTCCCAGACGAAAATAAAGGTTTCATCTTTGCAATCAACTGGCATCCCTGAACTTAGATCTTCCCGGATAGTATAAAAAAATAAATAAATAAATAACTTGGAAGAAGTTAGCTTGGAAGTTATCCTAATTTTATCTACCTTAATCTAACAAAACTCCCACTTCAGCACTTAATCTTGAAGTATTTACTTAGTTAATTCTGTATTCAATTATAACAAAATCTTGTATATAAACTTCATATAAACTATTTATTTTAAGCAACTTTTTCAACTCTGTGAAAAATTAATTTGAATTTAACTTTACACTCAGACAAATATTTCTTTTAAATTGAGTAAAATTATGACCATTTATTAAAAATAGTCTCTTTTTTTGTACTTAGAATTCTGTTCATATTCTATTAACGAATTTATTAAGACAGTTAATCTGTTATTAAATATTGTGTCTGTTTTAAAAAAATTTCGTTAATCTAAATTTTATGTTTATTTATCATATAATTTATCATATTAATGTGAGAATGTGCACTTACTTGATTTAAGATCCCATTATTATTCTCTTAAAAAGGAGTTAAAAAAAAATTTGTATCAAGAGAAACCTTTCTACCTTATATACTGACCGCTAAAGCCACTTGCGAATTATAGGCACACAGGTGTGCCATAAACATAGTGTACCAATACGCAACACTTTCCATACTCTTTCAGTAGGGTATTACAATTTCTTAATATAACAAAATTGGAACTTTATATTTTTCATTTTTTAGCAACGATTTTAACGATTAATTGCGAATAAAACATAATTAAGAGATCATCGATTATTTTTAATTTAGAAACTTAGTTTTTCCTTCAGTGTAAATCTTAATTCTTCCACTTGTTCAACGCTGTATGCAAATTAAAAATGATTTAGAATCTACTTACAATATATTCGAATTATTTATTATACCCACTCCACACAATGTTCGCACCCAATTTTCCCATAGCCTATTTGCCATATGAGTCCAATCAGTTAACTGTTGACTCTTTTACCCACTACCCTGTAAGTCTAAGCGGTTCCAAGTCAATATTGTCGCAATGTTGAACAATTTTAATTGGATATTTGTCGTAGGCTCCATTCCAGGCCGCCACAAAGCCACAATTCAACGGCAAAGACAACGGCAAGTGCGACTGTTCGACTGTCCGACTGTTCGACTGTTTGACTGTTCGACTGACTGGTCATATTTTCTTAATGCTAAACGAAATTAGCATATGAATAAGTTTTGGGTGTTATATTGACGCTGAGTGTATGAATATGGGTGTGTGTGTGTTTGAGTGTGTATTTGAGTGGTGCGTGTGGTTTCTGCGTCTTGGATGAAGTTGAAGGCGGCACGCATCAAAGCCGACCACACCAACAGCGAAAACAGCGAACAGCGAACATCGAACATTGAACATTGAACATTGAACAGCCGCAACATGTGCACTTTAGCTTGAAAGTACATGAAACTGAAACTGAGCTAAAATTGGAGGTCACGTAGTTGTCCGGGCACCACGCAACGCCTTCATTTGGGTCTTGCGGCTCGGCTCGGTGGCGCATATAAATTACACAATGCAACAGCGGCTTGAAACTTAAAGCCAAAAGCAGCAAAATAACAGCAACAAATCGAAACCGAGAGGCAAGTGAAACCCTGTAAATGCAATGAAATGGTTTTTAACTTTTTGCAATATTTCAACAACCAACGAACAAAAAAATAAAAATTTTAAACTTAAACCTAAAACACAAGGCGTCGTCGGCATGGCAATAATATGGTTTTTGATGTTTAAACAAGGTCAGAGCTCTTTTTGGCTGCATGGCGCTGCCATCAAAGGTCTTACAGCGATGAGCAAACAATGCCACGGAGATCGAATTGGCCCCTGCCCCGACATATCCCAACATTCGACATTCGACATTCAACATTCAACATCTGGAAATCGAAGTAATAACCATAATGCGCCGCTTCACGCAATTTTTGAAGCTTGAATCCGCTGTTAAAGTTCGAAAGGTTTAAGGCAATCGAATATGGAATGGTTTTTTTTGGGCTTATTTGCTTTACCTGTTGGACCTCAGGTTGGGCCTAGTCTCTGGCTTGGAATTGGGATTTCTGTTGTGCTTTATAGTTCGTTCTGCTCCGCATCATTCATTCATTCACTTTGCCCGGTCGGGGTCCGCGGCCTTTGATTGCTTTTTTGGCGCTGGGGCAATAAGCGATTTGCCATGCTTGGATTTGCATGCATTAAAACCGAATACGAAGAGTACGGGCACGGGCACGAGTTGAGATCTGGGAGTCTGGGAAATGCCTCTAGGGTGCTAACAGTTTGAAAGTTATATAGCAACAGTTTGTTGGTAACTCTTTTTTTTTTTTTTAAATTTCTACTAAGTAAATGGTTAGGCCTTTAAATCTTAAAACATTTGTAGAAAAGTTACTTTTGAGCAAGATGAAAGACTCAAGGTTACTGAAGAACGAAAAAATTTATAAAAAAAATTATATACCAAAATGAAGAGCAATCGATCTACTTTTATTATATTTGGTTCTCAATTATTAGATTTTTTTTTAAAAAGAACGCTGGTACTTGATTTATATTATGGGAATATAAACAAATTTTGAATTCTAGTATATTAAGAATTTATAATAAGTTATTAAAAAAATGTTTATGATTTTTTGGTGACCTTAGTTTGTTAGGAGGTTATTAAAAAAGTATTAACACTTTTTCTTTATTAAGAATTTATAATATTTATTAAAAAGTGTATTGGCGCTGTTTTTCTACATTTGTGCGCTTATAATTTTTAATTGATTTTAACAGTCAACACCTTAGGTATGTGTTATTTTAAATTTCTTTTAAAAAAATCAATGATTTTATAGTTTTAAGATCAAGTAACTGCCAATTATGATTTCGATAAATAAAAGTCTTAATAAATATTTAAAGAAATAGTTTATAATGGTACGGAATAATCTTGAAGTAAAATCATCCTAAATAATTGCCTAAAAATAATTTAAAAATAAATAACATATGATTATTGTATTCTGATGACCAAAACTTTTTTTATAACAGAAAGGCGTCTTGAAAAATACCAATAATATATAAATATAATCTGTTTTACTTTTGATCATTTTTGTTGTTAGTTTCTGTTAAAGTCCCACTATTAAATTAAACATTAAACAAGTACATAATTAATATACAAGTTTGGATTTTTAAATGAGTTCTAACTACTAAAGTTCCACTTTAACGAACCTTAGATCAAGGTATCTTAAAAGTGGTAACTTCACCTAAAAAACCACATTTTCTTAAATGATTGAGGCTTAACATATTCAATTCATTCATTAATATTTCTTTCCGCACACTTCCCAATAAAGAAAGAAATTGATCAAAGGCCTGTGAATTGTTGTTTGTATATCCATAGTATATACGATACACTCTCTTTTATATAGACGGCCGGCGGCAGTGTATCAAAAAGTATAAGTTTTATTGACTGCGGATGCAGTTCATAAACAATGCCGTTGCCGTAGTATCCCCGCAATCCGCCATTCATATATACCGTAGAATATAGCACGATGGCAATGTTGGTGCCTCGAAAAGCTATAGTCTCAATGTGGAACGCATCTGTTACATGTTAAGGCGCACCAAGGCGAAATATCGCAGCAGAAACAGAAACAGATATAGATATAGATATACTATATGGGAAAACGAATTGTACGATCTCTGGGAATACTCGAGTATATTTGTATTTATGAAATCAAACATAAGGTACGGCATTCGATCGTCTGTTGCACATTTGGCACACATGACAGCCGCATGCTTCACAAAAACAAAAAAAGAAGCGGATTTTGTTTTTGGAAAATAACTTAAAAAAAGGGGGGCAAGCTGAGGTAAAGCAGAAAACCACACACATGCAGAGGCACCCTTCTACTAACTGAGGGGGGAATTGGAAACATTTTTACGCATTTCCAGTTAAATCGGAAGTGGAAATCACGACGTAGTCAGAGTTGGGACTCTTATACAAGACCAGAGAGCGTGCCACGATTATCACGCTATTTCTGTCAACCTCAAAGGGGGAGGGTTCCGGATAGGCGAGATGTGGGGTATATATATATATATATAGTAGTTCCCACATGTCAGCCTCAGCTGTTGTATCTTTGTGGTCGGGGAGGGGGGCCATATGAGCTGCTAATGATGCCAACGGGTTAAATGCGTGGCGATCTATTTCGAGTATAGTTCTTTGGTATTAGTTCTTATTTTTTTTTGTTTTTTTGTTTTTATATTTTTCCAAGTGTTGCCCAATAATTTAGCTTTGTTTATGGGTTTTTGATATTACCCACGTGTCATATTTTATGGGCGCATTGGGGGCTGTATTCTTCACGCTGCTTTAAATTTAAAAACTGGCAAACAACAATATTTTGATAGCTCTTGCCTCGGCCCATGGCCAATTTTCTAGCAGTCAAATGCATTTTGACACAAAACTGACATTTAACAAACTTTGCCAGCCATGTTAAGGCAACAGCAGCAACAGCAACAACAACAAAATCGTTTAAGACAAGTGCATATAAGACACGCCCCAAAACGATGCCAACAAGTGCGTCAATAGATGCCACATCCAACAAAAATGGTCAACCACTTTTGGGTGCACAGTTACCAGTTGCCAGTTACCAGTTAACAGTTGGCAGTTGCCAGTTGCATTTTGGCAACCCGTTCCGGCCATATATGTGTACGCAACGGCGCTGTGTCTCTATATAAGGCTATTCGACCGATATTTGACATTTTTTATTTTTTTTGGCGTCCACCTCACGCTTTTGGAACTGGCAGCTGCTGCTGCCGGACAATGCCAGTTCATAATTCCTGGGCCTTGTACCTTTCACTGAGTAGCTGAGAAAATAACACTTTATGCCGTAATATTGAAAGGGAGAGTAAAAAATATGTGATATATTCGATAAATGTTTTGAAAGATTTTCTTTTTTTTAAATATTTTTAGGTACCTTTCATAAGCTTTAGTTACGCTTATAAGGCTACTAGTCTACTGTCTTAGAATTTCGAAAGAATGAATAAAATTTAGATACAAATCAAAACATGTACAGATTTTTTTATATTAAAATAAGATTTTTTTCTCTAAAGATGTTTAAAGGAAGAATTGTCAAAAATTCAAAAAATAAATCCAGAAAATTGTATTTTCAAAAAGAAACCAATATCAAAACGATTTGGCATATTTATCGGCCAAGTTTTTAGTACAATTATGAGTATTGCAACAAAATAATGAGTTTTATACTAATTTTAATGTTTGCAATAAAATAAAAAGTAAATTTCCAGATTGTCATATTTATAAAAAATTTAAAAATTTTTTAAAACCATTTGAGGGTTAGGTATGAAAAAAACACTAACTTAAAATGTCAAATCGATCTGGAGGACAAATTATGATCAAATATCATTCCACATAATAAAAGTTGATTTTATAAAATTTTAAAATCTAGGAGCTTTGTGTTTTATGAAATTGGCAAGAAATAGTTTATTGTTAATCGATTCAAAATAAAATTTGTGGATTTTTAAACTTTTTCAACACTTTGTAAGGAAAACTCCGAAAAATTTTTAATTATTATTTTAAAATATTTTATATTTATAGCTAAATGTCAAGTCGATCAAAAAGAAAACCCACGCTTTAAATGACATTCCTCATGGAAATCTGTTTATTTTTGCTAAATTTATGTGATTTTTTTTGTAAATAGAATTTTTAGAAATGAGTAAAATTAAGACACATCTAAATGAATAAACTATTATTATAAATATATTAAATATATATAAAAATATATTTAAATGTAAATCACATGCAAATTGAATTAGCTCTGACAAAAGTTGATCTACATAGGTAAACAAATGTTTTTCTGAACAATAATAATTCTGAAAATTCTGTCATAATGCTTTTAAGTAAAGGGTATTAAAGCATTCAGCATTTGCCCAGTTGTCGTTGTTATTGTGGCTGCTGTTGTTCGGTGTTGTGGTTGTTTGGTTGTTGGGTGTTGCAATGAGATATTGCAGGTGTTTTGTTGTTTGTTGTTTGCATTGGCTAACCAAGATTTGTCACCTGCATTGCAAACGCGCCGAGTCCGCTGCTGGCGTCGGCACGATGTTGGTTACCTGCTGGTTGTTATCTTCATTTTGGCATCGAGTAAATCATAATTTTGCACCTTCTTTCACGACAACAAAAGCAGTTAGTTGTAACAGGGTCTGGATGCTTGTTGGCCATGTCGTGAAAACAACGTGCCAAATTTATCATACAGTTCTCATCAAAGGCACAAACCCCACACGCCCACATTACCCTCAAGTGCCACACCAGCCACACCTGCCACACCTTTCTCATCTGAATTGGACAAATTAAATTTCAATTATGCGGCTCTAACCCAGAATGGCTGTCCAATTTCCTGCTGCCGCTAATTATAACTGTCAGAGAAGTGAGGGGATATCGGGTGTTACTATTTTTAGAGATATTGCCCGGCGGCCACTTGAAGTTGTCGCCTCATGTCGTTGCAGTTGTTTGGCGGTAATTGCGCGACGATTTGTTTATGGGCCGCCAATCAAATGGACAACAAGCTTGCGAGCACACAATACATAAAACACGAACCAAAATGGTGCGCAAAACCAAACGCGCATTCAAATCAGGCTCAGAGCCAGACCCAAGCCCAGACGCAGACGCAACGAGAAGCCCCTGGACATTGAAAGCCCAGACAAGCTAACAAGCCACCGATCAGCATTTGGCCAAAGACCACAATTGGGATTGGGCTACAAGGCACGCACCACGGCAGCAACATAGACGACGACGTTGACATCCGGCGCTGTCTGTCGCATGACAATTAGAAAAAGAGTTGTGGCTTAGACACACCACACAAACACACTACACACACACACACACACACACACACACCACAAACACACCACACACACTCCACACCCACTGAGTGTTGGCTTTAGCTGAGCCCAGACTTTGTGGGCTCTAGACAGATTTTCTATTTATAAACTAACTTATTAAAAGTGCTGATGGTTCTCCTGTGCTGCCCATCAATGTCGTTATAATCCATTCAAGAATTGCTTTCAACGCGTATTTGTATTGGATACTGATTAGCTTTGTGTAGTTAGGAACAGATGTTATTTATAGTTAATTCATTCATATTTATAGGCTGAGTATATTAAAATCTTCCCTGAGAAACTTTCTTTACAAATATTAATAACAAGAAAGAAACAGCCATTTAATAATTTTAAAATTCGACCGATATTTTCTATGGAAGCTATGAGATATAGTGGTCTGATATTTGACCGATATATTCTATGGCAGCTATGAGATATAGTGGTCTGGTCTACACCGAGCTGCTGAGCTTGGTTTCGATATCTTGAACAATAAAATCGCTTTTTATACAAGCACTTTTCAATCGATTGTTCCTATATAGAGCTATAAGATATTGTAATCCGATTTTAACCAACCTTGGTCAGAAATTAAAAAACTGCACCGATCTGCTGAGTTTGGATTTCGATAACTTGGAAAAAAATTAGTTTTTGATACAAGAACTTTTCAACAAAAAAAAAGGGATCTCAGATTGTTCTTAAGGCAGCTATATGATAATTTATCAATGATAAAGTGGTCCGATCGGGCTGATTTTGACATACAAACTATCTGTAACTACAACCCGCATCTGTTCTAAATTTCATCAAGATAGCTCAAGGGCAAAGTCAAAATTTTTGCACAGAAACGTAGGTCAGACGGACAAGACTCAGCTCGTTATCCTGATTAAAAATTAATATATTATATTATAGGCTCGCAAATGTCTCCTTCTATGCATTACATATTTCCTGACAAAATTATAATACCCTTTTAAAAGAGTATAAATTACGATTATCAAATTATCAAAAAGTAAATTTCAATTGCATTAAACTAAAACTTTACTGAAATATATATATATATCTACATATAAAGCGCAATTTCTTTAAATTTCTCATTCTCTATTCATTTCCCGAACACATCAACCTGTCAGTGGCACTTTAAATATGCTTAGCTGCAACATCTAATTGATGTGGCATTTTTCACAATTTTTCACACTATTTATACAAGTTGATCAAGTTCTTGCCACTTTTGGCAATTAGGCAGGCAGCCTGCTGCCTTGACAGCCCTTCAGTTTGGAATAGGAATATTTGCTTAGTCAAGAGCAAAAGTAAGCAAAATACAAAATACACTTAAAATGTCAGAATTTTTGACAGCAAACGCCCACATGTTCCTACTTTAGAGACAGAGACTTGGCAGGACACGCCCACACACGCATTAACAAGAGCGCCAAATTAAGCCATAAATTTAAACAGTGCGGACCACCAGCTAAGCGAAGGAGCTGGACAAGCAGGGGGTATGGGGAGTGTGGAGGAATGGAGGCAGGAGTAACAGCAGGAGCCAGTTCAAAAAAAGTTGTCTATGATTGAAACGCCTCTGTGGTGTATCTTGGAGTCTAGCCCCCCTGAAGATGCAAATGCAGATGGAGTTGCCACGTTGCTGTGGCAGTTGCTGTTGAGGCTGCAGTTGCAGTTGCAGCTGAAACAGCTCAGCTCGTTTAATAAAAAAATTCAAATTTAATTAGTCTTCAAGTGAAGAAGTAATATTTGTACAATCTGGTAAATTTTTGCAGCTGCATTCAGGCTGGCAGGCAGGAAGCGCAAGGAAGTGGGCTGTGAATGTGGATGGTGTACTCTATGTACTCTATAACCCAAAAGAGAGAGAGAAGCATATTGGTTTTGTGCAACTCTCGTCTATCTAACCTTATCAGTAAAAGTGACAAGTCTATATCTCTATTCTAACACTTTTATAAAGGTATCTTTAAAAGTTTTGGCCAAAGAAAAATGCGCACTTACCTTAGCTTTTTCCAAATCTATATCTTCTATAAAGCTGGATTTAAAGCTCAGTTTCCTTCTTGTAATATAAGATTAAGCACATTTTTGATCCTTTTCAGAGTATCAGGGTAAGTAAGCTGGAAGCTTTCAACGTCTTCTTTCACACATTTTATAGCCAAAGCAGATCAAGTACGGAGTATATCATAGTCAGGAGCTTGCAACTGCAACCTGCTCTTAGTTGTTGATGATATGAAAATATGAGCAGCAAGTGGGCCGCAGTCAACGTTGTCAGCGGGTTATACTACGCTGTCCGTGTTTGTACGTTGTCCGTTGTCCGGGTATCCAACATCTGCACACATCTGCATTCCAGACGAGTCAACAGCAGTCGCAGACCATGTGGGATTCAGACGCGACGGCACTTAACGCTCTCTAGGCGAGCTGCCAAGTCAATTGCAATTGTCGAGTTGCAGTTGCAGTTGTTGCCGTTGCTGTTGTGGCATCTCTGGAGCTGTTTCATCAACGAACGGTTGAACGGTTGTTGTTGCTGCTGCGTCGGCGTCCACATGATGCGCACTTGATTGGCTTTGGACTGGTGACGCCTCCGTTTTTGTCAGAGCGGTCGCGACCCCCAGTGTCAGTGGCATCGCGTGTGACATTGCAGCATCTATGTGCAACTGCACCACATTCATTAGCAGCCGTTAAATGTTCACTTAATCATTTCGTCTGTCTGCATATATCCATGTGTGTGTGTGTGTTTGTGCCACATGACACATGCACTCAGCTGGTTGCAGGGGCAGGCTTAGAACTCAAGTGGCCCCGGGGTCTCAGACCCCGGCAACGATACAGTGCCTGCCACTGTTGTCGTCGCAGCCGTTGCCGTTGCTGCTTGCTGCTTGCCACATTTGTTGCAATCTTAAGTGAATTTCTGTTGCAATCTGCAAGTTTTAGATGCTGCCTCGCTAGCTTCCTTTCTGCTGCCTGCCACAACTTATGATGACTTCAATTAATCAGCTTTTTATGCGTTGCATGTCTCTCTCCGACTGAGATTGCAATGCTCAAATGGCTTCAGTTGTTGCCACAAATCCTGAAATGCAATTGAGGTACTTTAATACATATAAAAATCTTTAAGTGCAAATACTTAAGTTAACAAACTTTGACTATATCAAATATTTGTGAGATTTATTGGAAGTCACGAAATGAATTTAATTTAATTGATGAATTTAAAGTTGGAAATTCTAATGGATTGATTAATAAAAGTGCAAGATTTTATATTGAATTGGTATTGAAATCTTTAATTTAATTGAAGAATTTAAAGTTGGAAATTCTAATGGTTTCATTTTTAGAGAGCAATTATCGTATTTTATAAGATTTTATATTAAATTGGTACTGAAATCTTTAAAAAGTAATGTGAGGTAAGTTTATAATAAATAAATAAATAATAAATTTGTTAAGCCCTTTTTTCAACCAAAAAAAAAAAAAAACAGAAATTTAATTACAAAAAATGTATATCAGCTAAATTAAAATATATTTATAAGATTAAGATATCTCAACAATATATTTAGGGGCATATATTATTATTATTATTATACTAAAAAATTGTTTTTAATTTTGAGCAATCTTATTGCATATTTTCTCAGACTGTTCTTTAAAAATAATGCTATTTATTCTTCTAGTATTAATTACAGTCTGGCAATCTTTTCTAATATAGCATTTTATTTAATTATATGTTTTTTCTCCCACTGCCTGTTTGTATTAATTTATTATATATTCTTGGCAATTTGCGTACAATTCAAAAGACCTAAACTAATTTAGCAAATTGATTAGAGCAACCCTCCAAAGAGAGAACTGGCTCAGTTCGTTTACAAATCAAACAAATGCGGCAATTTAATTTTCATATGAGAGTTGAGACGCCACACGACCCGGCAACTCGGGAACCCAGGACGTGCGTCAATTAGAAGCTTCCACAGTGGTTGCTCGGCGACGTTGCATACGCCCAGCAATGTTGGCCGCCACGTGTCTGTTGCATTGTGCACTGAGTCAATAGAGGTGGACTCGGGGGATTGGGTTTTTGGGTCTCATTAGCGTGGAACCAGGTAAAAGTTTAAGAGCTATGGGACAGCTGCCCAAAAAGCCACGTGTCAGAAATGTGCACATAAATATGAGGCAGGAAAAAAAAAAAATGTTTTCGTGTTGTGTCACCAAACAAATGTTGCACCGCTGACCCAATTGCCACACTGTATGCCACACTGGGGTCATGATAATTTCAGGAGCTTTGGCTTTGTTGTATTTCGTGCAGACCCTCGATCGTGAGCTGTGGCTGTAGTCCGGGCGCTCCTTTGGCCTCAGCTGCACGTGGTCCGCTGGTGGCGCCACCGACGGCGTCTTTACTGACATATGCAAAACGGCTGCCATAACCGGCGACTGAGAAAATACAATTTGTGTCGTTTAGGTTGGCTTTTTTCTCATGATTTGACTGCGATTTGCATAGAAATCAAATGCAACAAAAGCCCATAGAAATATGTCAGCGCAACGCTAGATTTATGGCAATGGCTTCAGTTGCCACAATGTGGGCGTCACATTTGGTTGTGCCACACAAGAAATGTGGCTTCCCATTAAAAGAAAATCGATACCAGAAAAGTCTACAAAGCGTCTGCCCCCCTCAGGCTTCTCAGAGACCCAACCAAATTCAGAGGGGGGTGCATATGTTAATGTGTTGCAAATATATTCAAAATGGCTGCCTTCAAAAAGTGAGCGTTGCCTTGCGCAAAGAGAGAGAGAGAGAGCGAGAGCGAAGAGAGCGCTTGTCTCCAAAGTATTTTGGTTGCCAGGGCAACCTTAAAAAGGGGTTGCTTTGGCGCTTTAAAAGGGGGTTGTTAAAGCTTCTGGAACGCATCATAAACTGGTGGGAATCGATTGCAGTGGACACCAGATGCAAGAAATTTCGTTGGTTCAAACAATTTGGTACGGTTTGATTGGGTCCCACTATCAGATGATGTGCTATATGAAAGCCACTTTAACCACCTTACAATGCTGTCTAATTCCACTTGACAGCTGCGCTTTGTGTCGCCCTCGGGGTGGGGTGGGGTGGGGCAGGCACACGCTTGCAACAATCAGTGCACGTGACCAATACAATGAAATCCTACAAAATGCGACACGAGGCAATGTTCTGCTCATTAAGAAAGGCTGACAAGCGTTTTGCGTGGCGATATGATCATCAAAATGTTAAATCTCATACGACAACAACAACCCTCCTTCTGCCATTTGGTTATATTAAGTCCACTAAGCTCCGTGTTGCACAGTGGGAAAGTCACGCCAGTGGCATGCCACAGTCTCCTTCCAACTGCTGCAGCAGTTTCCAGTTCATTGCATTTCATCACGCTTTTGCATGTTGCGCTGCTTTTATTTTTCTTGAGTGGTCCTTCAATATACTTATATATCCTGTAACGCTTCAAGGTTGAAGTTTTTAAGGAATTAAGAAATACAGAGCAATGGGTATAATCAATAGATTAATATTGAAATAATTCCAAGCTTCCCATAAAGTCGAAAAAAAAAAGTCAGAAGTACAATTTTAAGGTTAAAGAAATATTTTTGAGATAATTATTCGAATGCTGAACTGAAATTCATAACAATTGGATAATTAAATGTAAAGTTATTTAAGAAAATACTTTTCTACATACAAAAGCAGTCCATAGTCGGGTATACACGACTATATCAATCGGACTTGTATTATTTATACTGTGATAAATATAGAATATAGATTTACTCCCATAAATACACTTTGAAATAGTTCTGAAGGGAATTCCGTAGAATTATTTAATTAAATGAATTTATTTTTTTTAGGGTATGCATACTTCGTTTTGACTTTTCTATGACCATATCACTGTGCTCTGGCTGCTAGTCCATGGAGTCGTCGTATTCGTATCCTCGGACCACGTAATCATGTTACGACACAAAACTGACATCACATTTTCAGCAAAAGCGATTAATATCGCACACGACACGGGTCTGGGCAGGAGTTAGAGCTCAGCTTCGGTTTCAGCTCCAACTCTCAATCTAAATCCAAGCTCAGCTTACACTTGGAGTATTATTTGCCTTGACTGTGTCTGAGGTTTTGCCATATGATGCTGTTCATTGTTGTTTGCTGTTGTTGCTGTTGTTGGTGTTGTTGGTGGTATTGGTGCTGCTGCAGGCGGGCCAGAAAGATTCGTTTAAAATGACTTAATGGCGAACAGCTCATAAATTCACGAATTTGCATAAACCGACTGACTATTTGGGCAACATTGCAACAAAACTGAGGGAAGCGCCCCCGGGGCACGTCACAAAAACCTAAGTTGGGGCGAGTGAGTCAGCAACAGCAACAGCAACAGGAACAGCAGCAGCAGCAGTGGCCATATTACATTTGGTGGAGCTCTTGTGACTGGCAGCCTAATAAACACAATTAACTTCATCATTTTGAACTCAAATTATTTCATTTCAATGCGATAAAATCGCAAATCACGAAGCGGCAGCCAAAACAGCAAAAGTTGCGGACAAGCCAAAGCGAAAGCGTTTGAGCCAAAACCAAAGCCAAGCAGACAATAGACCAAGAGCAAGATGCAAGATGCAAGATTCAAGACACGGACTGCGGACCAGGACGGTGAAAATTAAGTCAAACTACGGCTGCAAACGTTTTACCAATCGGGGCAATCGGAGCCGATCGGGACTTGGCCCGTTTTGCCCGCACCCGCGCCACTTTCAATTGGAGGCGCTGTGCAGCTGCATCGGGATTGGGCATAGGGATGGGAATGGGAATGGGAAATGGTATGAGGTTAGGGACGTGCCATGTCTGGACTGGTCTGGTCTGAAAACAGAGAATAATGTTGCATGTCGCGCCAATTGTGTACACGATTTGACTTGGCAGCCGCCTGACAGTGCTGCCCACTCTGCAGTTGTTGCTGTTGTTTGTTGTTGCTGCTGCTGCTGCTGCTGTTGTTGTTGTTGTTGTTACTGTGTCAGCTAATCAGCCGGCAAGTATCTCATCTTCGAGGACTACTAGCAACTGCCAAAACAACAGCGAAATACCGAAACAGCTAAACAGGCAACATGCACACGAAAAACTACCAAGTCATGTTGCCTGCTGATTGCTGTTCCTCCTGCAACTGTTGCTGTTGTTGCTGTTGCTGGCTTGCAAATAAATCTCTTGGCCATGGCTGCTGCTGCTGCTGCTGCTGCTGGCACCCAAAAACTTGGACACAACACAATCAGCCAAGCAGCCAGTTGTTGCTGTTGTTGTTGGTGTTTCCTGGAAAGCGTTTCCTGCATTTAGTTATGTTAGTTTGCCTTATAACTATGTTGGCGCTCCGTCCAGTGCTTGTTGCTGATTTAGATCGTGTCCACCAACGGAATCGCTGCCAGTTGACTTTATGAGGGTCAATCAGGCTAACCAGGGTAGTCGAAACTGTTCATGTTCAAGGAATGCGATGCTATCGCAATAGACATAAACAGTTTGCAAAAAAAAAATTCCAATATTTAAACAATGCACCAAAAATAAAAAAAAAATATTGTAGAAGTTGCTTAGATTATAATAATTTTATTCATATTTTTGAAAGAGTTACCGGAGTTGTACTCAAATAATGTATGAATTTGATTTTTATATTTTTTTGGACATCATAATTGTGTCATGAACTTAAAATTTGGATTTAAATTTCATATTAAAATTATAATAATTAATTTTTGAAACTTTCCAACAAACTGCTGAAAATATTTATTATTGATTTATATTTTTAAAATCAAATATAAATATTGTTTTTATTATAATGTTAAAATAAATGTTTACGATTTATATTTTGATTTTTATAGTTTTTGAAAAGAAGATAAATAAATAAATACTGCTACTTCTAATTAAATTTGATATTTGTTATAAAATTCACTTCTAAAATTAATTTGATCATTTTCTAAAATATAGTTCAAAAAACTAATAAAAATTAAATTCAAATAATATAATTGAATTTAATATTAAAAATCCGTAAGAATTAATAAAAAACTAATAAAAATTAATAATGTAAATAAATTTTCTAATAAAAATGAGAAAGAATAAATAAAAAATACTATTAAAAATTAAAAATAAATAATATTATTGAATTTAATAATAAAAATGCGTAAGAATTAATAAAAAACTAATAAAAATTAAAAATAAATAATATATTTGAATTTAATAATAAAAATGAGTAAAAGTTTATAAAAAACTATTAAAAATTAAAAATAAATAATATAATTGAATGTAATAATAAAAATGCGTAAAAATTAACAAAAAAAACTATTAAAAATTAAAAATAAATAATGTAATTGAATTTAATAATAAAAATGAGTAAAAATTAATAAGAAACAATTAAAAATAAATAATATAATTTAATTAGTAATGAAAATGAGTAAGAATTAAAAAAAAATAATAAAAATGAAAAATAAATAATATTATTAAATTTAATAATAAAAATGCGTAATAAAAAACTATTAAAACATCTCACAATATTCATATTCCAAAAATTTGATTTCCAACTAAAACGTTCAGTTTCCTGCCAAAAAAAAAAGTGGAACAATTGAAAATTTCTTCTCAATTCATTTTAAACACTCAAATCCAGATAAACACATCAAAATTTCAGTTTGAACAAATATTCAAAATTATTATTTTTTGGCACTTTTAGGCTTTTTTTTAGCAATTTAACAAAATGTACTACATGGATATGGTCTGCAATCTAGTTTTAATTGGCGTCAGCACCTATGGTCTTACTCAACTGACTCCGGCTGATAATCCGTATGCATTAACGGCAGCTGCCTTTTGTTTGGTCCACGGTCTGCTGTCCCTGGTGCGGGCATATGAATCGGATGATGAGTGCGGACGTTCCTATATGGTGTCCGCAAGCATTGTGGATATGTTACCATTGCCAATGGCCAATATTGAATTCTATTTGGCATCATCTTTATGTGATCTGGCGCTACTACATGCTGTATCCCTTATATTGCTGCTATATGATATGATGGGCAGCCTGGGCGATGATTGGGATCACACCACAGACACTGTCAAGGATCTGGCTCTGTTGGGTAATATTGGATCCGCCATATTTTTGGGCATACAGGAAGACAACTATTTTCATATTGGCATTGGAGTAGCTGCAGCCGTAGCGCGTTATGGATCCGCATTGGTTAATATGTTCCTGCCGGAAGTGGGGCCACATATTGATTTAATAAGCAAGTCGGTAATTATTGGACTTTTGACGTACTCGTTGACGAATAAATAAAAGATTGAAATTTCTAACAAAAAAAGTTATGGTAAAGTCGCAACTTTGTTTTGTTTTAAGATATTTAGTCAAGTTTCCTTTGCCCACACTGATTACACTAAATGACTGTCCAGATAACCTAGCTTGGCTTTGGCATTCCTCGAGCTTTCCAAATGGCACCCCATAAAGACAAAAGGCAAACTTGCAACTTGCAACTTGCAGCTTGCCGCTTGCAACTGGCAGCCGCTGCGCAGGCGCGTGTTTGGAAAGAGTTCAAGTCACAGCTGGAGACTGCACTGCTTTTGGCGCATAACTGGACAGCAAATGGAGTTGGAATCGAAGCTGTAGTTGGCTGCCGCTGTCGCTGTGTTGGCCGTGTTGGATAACAGGCAGCTGAGAGCCGCCTGGTCTAGGCCTGGCCATAAAAATGGGAAAATGTTGCGTTAATGCGACGTTTGTTCGAACACAGTTTTCAAACAGATCGACGCAGGCAATTGTTTGGACAGAAACTGGACAGACGGATAGACAGACAGACAGACAGACAGACAGACAGTTGGAGCTCTGCAGCTGGAACGCTCGAAGGGGACATTGGTATACATAGCTTGGCCTGGGTGTAGACATTTCTCAAATCGTTTGACTCATGAACTCTGCGCAGTTTGTTTGCGCAGATTTGTTGCACGTGTCCCCAGGAATGTCTACAACGGGAGCGGCAATCGCCAAAAACAAAAAATAGAAATCCTACAAAAAATATATAAAATTTTCACTGCGCAGCAATGGCGGCCAGGCGTGGCGCCTCCCATTGCCAAGAGGGGGGAAGCAGGCATAGTCACAGGATGTGCGGCGGCGGCAAAATCGATTTTCCCAATGTGATAAGGTTTCAACTGCGGCAGTTTTATGGCCTTCCGGCCAGACACGAATCCTTTCAAGCCACACGTGCATGCACTAACGGCAACTGAAGGGTAGATCCTTGGCTAGCAACAACAACAACATAAAACACGTGTCACGCGGCATCAATTGAAAGCCGCGACTGCTGCACATCCATCAGAGCACGTCGGAAATCGGAAGTGCGTCGCTGCCTCGGTCGCTGCCGCTGCCTCAGTCGCTGCTGCTGCCGCGAGGGTGGGCTACAGCAAATGTTGATGATGTCAGCATGCGGGCAACAAAAAGGACAATCGATTGTTGTGACATTGCATTGTGTGGCAGCTAAACCCCCAACTCCTTCCTGTGTACAACTCAACCTTCTGCTCGCCTCATCTCTGCAGCAATTTATCCAATTTCATGCGGCGCTGTCGTCGTTGCCAAGCTGCTGCATGCCTCAATTAAGCCTGTCCACTTGGCTGAGACGTAGCCGGAGGCGGAGCTCCCACGGCTCTCGTTGCTCGCTGCGGCGTCTCGCTGGGTGCACGTGCAGCCCAGGACATTTATTGGATTTTTGCCATGTTTTTATTTGTTTCTATATTTGCTCAAAATTTCCAATTAAACGCCAATGCCAATGTCTGGCACTGGGTTTTGGGATTGGGATTGTGATTGGGTTTGAGTTTGGGCTGCCAATAGGATACAGGGTGTTGGCATAATTATGTATATATCTAGTTGTAAGTGAAACTAATTTTTTTGATTGGAAATCGATAATTAATTCTATATTTGGTATTGAAATTAAAAGATAGTTTATACTTTTTAAGTAACTATATGTAACTTTTGCTGTTAAGTATTTTTATATATAAATGAAGTATATTTGATATTTGTTAATAAAAAAAGAATCATATTAACTTAAAATGTTGATCACAAATTATAAAAAAACTTGAATAAAAATATAAATGACTGATATTTTTAAACAGATATTTTTCCAAGATTTAATTCACTTTTTAGATGTAATTTCTTGAAACTAGATGTATAATTGATTTAATTTCATATTTGTTTTCTTTTATATTATATCTACAGATCCAGATTCTACATCTAACACTCTCTTCACATTTTCTTCCCAATTGTAACAACTTTTAAAATATAGTAAGTTAAATGTTTAATTATGACTGTATGAAAAATATAGATTTTCGAATAATCTTTTGATGTATAAATCTTCAGAGATTATCTCATACACTCAAAAAAAAGTGTACATCCAATTGTGGAAAACTGACGTCAGTGGTTAAAAAAACAGGATAGATTTAATTACCACAAAGTGAAGAAAATGTTGTAACTCTGGCAGATAAAATTTTCTGTTTTATTTATTTTATTTAATTATTTCGGTAACTCGAGGAAACTTATTCTACCAAACATGGAAAAAATCTATAATTTTATGTCCATAATAAAAAAATCCGTTATTTTTTTTTTAAATTTGAATAAAAAAATTACTTTACTTTGGTTAAAAAAATAAGTCGACATATTTTGTAAAAATTTATATTGAGCATAGAAAATTATCTGCAGGTTAATGAATTTTATATTCATTTCATAGAACACCTGGATTTCATATTGTAGAAAATCCATACTTCCGATTATAAGCCCATAATTTTTTTCGTTTATTCATATCATAGAAAATATATTCGTACTGTGGAAATTTTCACATCTTTGTAGAGATTTATACTCTGTTTGTAGAATTTTATTTTATTTTTTTTATCGAAAGTGTTTCTATACTTAAAAAAATTTATTTTTTCTTAGTGTAGTTCTATAGATATTATAGAGCTGCTTGTGTTAAAAATCATCAATTATTTATTGCTCAATTCATAGAATCTTTGGCAATAATATATTCAAAAATCTTCATAGAATTTTTAGCATTAATATATATTCAAAATACATATATTCCTTAAGCTATTTTCCAGCAAACTTAAAAGCATTTTAGGTGCACTTTTTTTATGGCCTTGGAAGACTTAGAAAAACTGTAAGTTTCTATGGGAATATATCAAATTTTAGGGCTTCATTTTAAATTTATAAAAGGGACAGTCTTGCTTTTATATTTTCCAACACCCTGTACTCAATTAAAGTTCTTTCATTTCAAGTTAAATGGCAATAGCGCAAACGGCAATTGAATGAGGCGACTTTGCCTTGCAACCTTTATATCTACCTCAACCCAAAAGCATGGAACATGGTAGGAAGGGGAGGTACGTCTACAGTTTGAGGCACACGCTGCGGATTAGACGTGTAATCAGCATAAAATGTTGCCGGGTGAGGCAGAGAGAGAGACGGTGCAACGTCGCAAAAGTGGCAAACATGAAATCCAATATGCGATACGATTGCCAACCACATTGTAATTGTAAATAGCGTCCAGGCCAGCGGCCATGTCGATGATGATGATGACGCTTGTACGCATGTCCCTATACAAACAGAAAATACACAGCTACAGATACAGATACAACAGCTACAGATACAAATATCCCAAGTGCGAGTTGCGAGTGCGAGAGTAACGAGTACAGCGTGGAACACGTGCAAAGCCGCGGGGGACTTGCACGACTTTTGTGACGAGGCGAGGCTGAAGCTGGAGCTGGAGCTGATGCTGGAACTGGAGCTGTAGCTGTAGCTGGAGCTGGGAATTGTAGCCTGGACTTGGGCTGGGCCTTGGTCCACGCATGCCGTAAAATCTGCAATGCGCGTTGCCTGTCGCATTTAATAACTGTTTTTAATAAGTGTCCCTTGCGGCCATGCGTTGCGTTGCGTCGTTGTGGCACGTCGTTGCCTGCGTTTGCAGCGTCATTTGCATGAGCGCCGCCAAACCCAAAATGGTGCCCCCAATCCCAGTTACCAAGTTGTCCGTCGTTGCCCGTTGCCAGCCCAAAAATGTTTTACTCTTACTCTAATTGCACGCCCCGCTTGCCGCACGTTTGACTCACGCGTTCTCTTCAGGTGCAAGCCGGCCTGGTCTGGCCTGTCTTGGCCGCGTGCAACATGCAACATGTTGGCTGCAATTTATTAGTGCTGCCATTATCGTTTTTCTTCAGATTTAGCTGCAGCGTCGTGCGTCCCCCCTCCTAACAGCTGCGTGTCGTCTGTCCAGCGCCAGCTATAGCTTCAGCTTCAGCTCCTACTCCAACAACTGCTCCTGCTCCTGCCGCTGCTCCTGCTTCTCCATATACAATTCTCAATTCTCAAGTCTCTGCCGCCTGCAAATATTTATTACTATAATTTTCCATATGTTTTCCCTGTGCGTTCTGCTTGTTGCTTTTTCGGCAAATTGCGGCTGGAAATTGCTGCTATAATTTGTTGCTTACTAAATATGAAGATCAACCAGTTTCCCTCCTGATCCTCCTGATCCTCGGTGCCACAGCACGAATCGTGTGTCTGCCTCTTGCATCTGCGTCTTGTTTTGTTTCACCAAAATTTATGAACTTGTGTAAAATTAGTCGTTTTAGTCGTTTAGTCGTTGCAATTTGATTTTTATTGCAGCTTGTAAATTGTAGCGCCGTGCACGAGCCGCATGTATCTATGAGATACATTTTGCAACAGCGACCACCATTCGCATCCTGCTGCATTTCGACTGCAATTAGTAGACGTCTTTGCCACAGTTGTAGCATCTATCTATCTACTGGCTGTAAGTATCTGTGTGTATCTCTTAAATACTCTTTTTATTGAGCTCTGAAATTGTTGCACTAATCAGCTGATAATTTACGAGGCATTTGTATTTGGCTAAGAAAAAACTACAACAAATTGTACATAAAAACAGAAATGACATGGAAAAGCAGTAGTAGCTGAGTAGAGTAAGAGTATTTAAAATTGGGAATTAGTCGAACTATGCAAAGTATGTGGCACATCTCCAAAGAACTTTGATTAGTTGAAATGTTAACCAGCTGCATCGTAAAAACAAGATACATATTTGTAGACATTTTAATTGCATTTTCCTCTGTGTGGGCCCAGTGTCAGGGTCTTTTAATGGCCTCGGGTTAAAGACTGGGTATATAACTATAAATTGACTTTAAACAGCATTGATTGCCTAAAGAGGAATTTGCGGTGCAAAAGGTGGGTTGCAAAGGCAACATTTATGGACACTTTGTAAAGATTAGGGGCTTTTTCGGTTAAAAAGTTAGTCTAAATTACTATTAATTTAGTTCATTGTTAAATTTACGGTACATTAAATAGATATTTTGGGGTTGATTAATGCAACAAGCATATACAATTTGTTTTTTTATAGAAATAAGTAAGAAATTGTATGTATAACTTGATATCTTTAACTTTCAACATTTAATTGGATTGTTATTTAACTAGTACACTCGGCGTGCGTTGCTACGCCCTTCCATAATAAAAATAAACAAAATAATCATATTCTAGTTGAGCTGATAAACTTTGTTTTGCCATATAAATTATTCCTCCGCTAAGTTCAAATTATGGAAACAAATTCACAAGAATTTAAAAAATACTGCTGACTGTGATTTTCGTATTTAATTTTAAAAAATACTACCTACTATAATTGTTTTAAGAGTGCTGTATACGCTAACAGTGAGTACATCTGTTGAGCCATCAAAAATATTTTTCGATAATTATCGATAAAATTATAATTTTTCCCACATTTTATTTTCTAGAAAACTTTTGACAATTAAGAAGAACTGACAAAAATGTAAGCCAATTCGGCTCAGCAATTCTGAACTAATAAATATCTATACATTTATAGATAAATATTAAATATTATAAATTAAACATATCTGTAGTTAATTACCAAATAAAAATATCAAAATAAAATTTTTTATAGATTTTACTACATATGTGATAATTTCTTTCAATTTTTCAACATGTTTTTTAGGAAACAATTAAACAACTTTATACAATTTATATGAGTGCAATATAAACGATATTTAGCTATATATCTATTATATATATTTAAATGTCTAGTTAAGTTTAGTCAGCTACTGATTTAGCTGCAATGTAAATGTCATATCAAATCTGCATTCAGAAATTCATAAAAACTCAAATGGCAGCCATAAATCTGACTAAGTCAGTGGGGAGACAGAGCTGGCAGAAGACTTGCAACTTGCAACAGCTACAGCAGCGGCAGGCTGAGGCAGCTGAGGCAGTCACGCATTTGCAACGTCTCTCTGACAAATAATTTAGCATAAAATCAACGACAACTGCCAATTTTTTAGTAATTAGCCAGCCTGCTGGCAGTGCCTCCGTGATGCCTCCGGGCTGCCCCCACTGGTGTCTCCTCCAGCCTTCATGTTCCACACGCAGCACTTGAGCGCAATTAATAAAACATAAGCCCCCAAGCAGACCCTATAGCCTGGTGCCTAAACCCAGGGTAACTCTGTCCCTTCGGCGCCTTTCTCATTGTTAGTCCAAAAATGCATTTCAAAAGCATTTGCAGAAAATTAATTGTGCTCCACGCAGATTAACACATGCGTGGCATGGAATGGGGCATGCGGCAGGCGGCATGGGACATGGGACATGGGGCAGAGACGTGGGCATAATATGACAACGTTGAGGATGAGATCGCTTTGGAGATGGCATTCAATGGGGAATGCTGTGCGTTTTACAAATTTGAAAATTTCTTGCTGCATTTTTATGACTGTCGCCCGCTCGCCGATCGCATTTTTATGCCGCTGCTGATGTTGCATGTGGCACGCGCGTCGCATAATTAATTAAAAATGCATTTAAACGAAGCTTCACGACAGTCAATCGCTCGTGTACATTTGGTTACAGACAGACGCATGCCCCAACCAATCGCCAGCTGCGACCCAAGTGGCACCGCTGCAGCTACATAGCTCCACCTTCAACTTCACCTCACCTCCCTCACACCCCCCATTATTTGCCACAAGTTGCTGCTACATGCATTTTTCTAAGAAGCCTTTCGTCGCAATAAATATGCATATGCCTCACATCAAATAAGAGAATGGAGAATTATTTGCTTGTTAGAATTTTGTGTCTTGCAACATGGCCGCAACAGGCAGCCGAACATATGTTGCACGTGTGTATTTGTGTCTTGTGTGTCTTGCTTGTCTAGAGGCACATTCGTCAAAGTTTTCGTGTTGTCAACATAGAAATGAACGGTAAAACACAGCAGACAATGTCACATGGCTGAAACTGTGACCTCTCTATGCCAAGTAAATTCCCAATAAACTTTTACCCTTCACTTCTATAGAGTATCTAACATAGCATAAGTTGACTGATACTTTCATAGTATCATAAGCTATATTATAAATAAGTAAATATTTCGAATAATTATAAAAAAAACCTCGTCCGTCGAGTACTCTTATTAGATTAAAGCAATGGCACTCCCAGTATTTTTTTAAGGGGGGCGTTAAAGAAAAATTTAAAAAAATTAAATAATATAAAACTTTACAAGCTTTTACAGCTTTTTTAAATTTTAAATTAAATTGTAAAGTCATTAATTTAAAGTTTTTCGCCAACTGCAGTATCATTTTTTTTCCAATTTTCGATTTGTTCATCAATTTTAAATAAATTAAACTTATATGTTGAATTAAGTTAAGGTTGTAAAGATTCTTCAATAAAAATAATTCTTACATTTTAATAAAAAATAAAAATTTTAATAATTACTTGGAATAAACATGACCATAACTTTGTAAACTTTATTAAAAAATTAAACACAAAAAATTACTTTAAAATTTCAATATTTATTAAGTAAATTTTACTAATTTTTTTTGCTATCAATAGATCGTTTTATTCAGCAACCTTTCCATTTATATACTCTTTCGAATATGGAATAAACTATTTGACAGCTGCATAAACATAAATGATATTTAAACAACTAACATCCTCATCAAAATTTTTTATGAGCACTCTACAATTCCTGGGAATTATTGGCAGATGTGTACTTTGTTTTTTTCTTGAAAAACCAAAAATTTCCAATAAATAAAATATATATGTGTGTACAAATAAATATCAGCAAAGCCGCAGCAGATTTGTAAAAAAAAAAAAAAACTCAGAATCCAAATATTTATCGGCATAATCGTATTTATGAAAATTTTTCTAGTATTTATTTTCGTAGCTCTTTTTTGGTGTTGGAAAATTAAATAGCTCACTGAAAGCCACTTAACAGTTGATTTCATTTGAATTTAATGCAACATTAGCGCTTTTTTATGCCACTGCCACAAAAATCGGATACAAAACTTTGAGGTGATACAATCTACAGACGGCCAGGCCCCACCGTACATGCCCCACCCCACAGAACGGACCACCGACAGTTCGGTTCTGGTACTGAATTCTGAGTTCTAATGTAGCAAGCGCCGTTGATGGGAAACAGCTGACCAAAATGTACAAAAATATTTTATTTATGCGCCAGATAAATAAAGTGAAATACCTAAAAAAAAAATACGAAAATCTTTTTTTTTTTTTGGCCCTCCGGGGCAGCTTTGATTGGCAGCAGCCAGTTGAACTGATGTAGATGAAGAGCAGATGCCACAGGTGAGGTGCCAGCAAACATAAGAGCTTCTAGTAATTAAGAGTAAAAAAAAATAATAGAGTATTGGATGGATAGATGATAACTAAACAAAATAAATACCCTCGCAATTCTGGCTGTTAAAAAATATAGTTCTCTTGTAGCCTAGACCTAGAAAGGATTATGAATTTTGCAAGATCGATTATTATAGAATCGATTAGATGCATTTAAAATCGAATCGTTTATTATGTAGTCCTTGATTGAACTTCGATTTGGAAAGTGTGTTTAAGCGAACTAAACTAAACTATATATTCTTATGATGTATTATATATAATTAATTTTAGTTTTCCTACTCCAAGATTGAGATACTTTATCTTTCTGTCTGTTTGTTACAAAAATGTGGCTATAAGCATTTAAAATATAAGTTTATACATTAAACTGTTTTTAATATTAAATACACCTACTTAGTAATAACCTCTTTAAGCTCATAAAATTAAAGATCTATTTATTAACTATTTTCATTGATTTATGTACTCATCCGTTAACATTTTTACTAGCCCATTTTACTTGCTTATGGCCCCTCGCTATGTTTAAGCCCAGTTGCGCCAAGATGGCTCATTCGCTACAGTTAACACCTTGGCAGGGGCAGGGGCAGGGGCAGGCAGTTATAACAGCACCTATAACGACTATTTGCAGTGGCATGATCGTCAACACAGCGGGTTGCCTGCTGCTGCTAATACCGTATTGAATGGCATATTTACAATTTGCACTCACATTTTGTTGGTCATAATAAATTCGCATCAATTTATATATAATGAATGCATATGAAACGGTCAATAAGAGCGCGATTTGTGCGCCTAATGAACACAATTTGTTGCCCACTAAATTTAGCAGACCTGATAATTGATGTATCTGAAAGATACACGGATACACACAGGTGAGAGTACAACTTCAGTTCGGCATTTAACGAGCTGCTGCCTGATATGCTCAACACATCTTTATTTGGAAATCTATGTGGAAATATTTAATTTTATATTGTACTTTGTATCGATTGAGTTCTGCACAGCATCACAACGCGGCAGATACTTAACACTTGTCTGCCTGTTATCACCCCATTCACAATTGGAAATGTTTGTTGTTTTTTTATTCCAAAAAATATATATCCACAGATGAGCATTGGAACATTGGAACACCTGCAAATTGCACAACATAAAATGATTCGTCACACTGTGAAAATGCCAAAGTCTAAGCCACAGTCGACCGCATGTTTAAATGAAATGCAAGGCAATAAGTCAGCCGGCTGGCCAACCCCAAAAAAAACAGCTGACAGGAAGTCCTGCCAACCCCTCGAGCTACACAAACAACATCCCCAACTGTCTGTGCCCCAGCCCCTCCGCTGGCTGGTAAGAGCCAGCTCATGAATACATTTGAACTCGTTAACTCCCGACACACACACACCCACCACCCCCCAACATTCGTGGGGGTTGTTACGCCCTGGGCATATCCTGGCTGCTACAAGGATACGTTGGCTTTGCACGTGCACAATTTCGAGTTCATCAAAAGGAATTTGCTTTGTGTACGCTGGGGAGCGTCTGACATTTATTAGAATTCTTGCTGCCCCCAACAAGGGGGGTGCGAGGATGACAGGGCGGTGTGTAATAAATTTGCCTTGAAAGCTTTTAGCCGAGCGTCCTGTCGACTCTGCCACAGGAAGTTGCACGAACAAAGTTTGAGTTGCTGCCATGGCAGTCGCTTCGTTTCGGTTTGTTGACTCTCAGCTCTCAGTTCGGTTCGGTTCAGTTAGGTTCAGTTCCATTAAAGTTGGTTTGTTTTTATGGTCTGGCTTGGGGGGCTTTTATGCTTGGGGTATCTGTGGCTGATTTGCAAGCCTTAAAGCTATTTGTTAGCCATTGAAATCAGAGCTGGCACCCAAAACACGCACATATTGACTTTTGCAGCTGCATGACATTAAGTTGTTAGAGAAGAATATGAAAATTGCTGACAAAGGTATTTCACAGCAATTTAAAAGCATAGGAATTTATATAAGGAACAAAGAGTAAAAGTAATTAATTGGAATATATAAGAAAACTTGGGAAATTGAAGTGAATCTTTACTATAATTGAAATAGGGAAATTAATACAAATTAGAGCTGCAAATGGGTTGATAAATTTGAATTCCCAGACCAGCAGAAGTTTAAAATTAAAAAAAAAATGCGATGTTGTGAAATTTCTTTCAATTTTGCAGAATTCCTTAAATTCCTTAATTCCTTTTCAGGTTTGGTATATATAAATTTAAATTAATTTTCATAAAAATGTTTTTCATTGATTTTCCTTTCAACCGCGTCAATATATCAGACATATGCCCCAAACACATTTAATTCTTCGATTGGCGTAAAATAGATTTTACTTTACTTTACAACTCTCATAAAATTTAAATTCTGTAATATTCAAGAGTATATTCTGCTAAACCAATAACTTAAGGTTAGTTTACATATAGTAACATGTCATAGAACACAAATTAAATACACAACAAATAACCCATGGCTATATTTCAGTTCAGTTTCAATCATTTATAGCCCAAGGCTTTACATGCCCTCAATTTTAATTAGTCAGCAAATCAAATGGACTAAATAAACTTACGCATATTTGTCAAACAAATTCGTTTTAGTACATGTTCAAATTAAAATTATATATTATCATTTGACAAACATTCAAGGAACACAACAAAAAAAAAAAGGTTGACATTTGTTCGAGCACAAAGGCAAACAATGAACAGGCAAAAGCGAAATAAAGGACTGGGAATTGTGGAGTGGTCTAAAGGACTACAACTGGGCTTAAAGTCAACATTTTGCGATTGCTGAGCACTTGTTATTTCATTTTAATTAAGTTAATTGCGCGGATTTCGTGTCATTGGGCGATTTTCATGATTTTCATGGACAAAACCCGGACCCGGGGGTTGCCCGGGTTGGCAGCAATATCGTAATCGATTGATGGCACCTCTAATGCCCACTCATATACGCACTCAGTCACGCACTCAAACACTCAAAGCACACATTTGCACTATTGTTTTTGATACCCTATAAAAGTAAGTACAGACAGGCTATGCTACAGCTGAATTGATATGGGTTTTAAAATAAGTTAAAAGAAGGCAAATTCAGACTTGTTAATATTAATATTTATGATAAATTATAATAACTATTAACATATAATTAAAGTTTTATAGAAGGGAAATTTATTCACTTCTAAATTAATTAAATAAATATATATAATAATACTAATCAACCACTCAACGTCAATAAAACCTTCGATATAATTTAAAAGTTTTTTTCATTTAATTCTCTAACTCGAATGAGTTTTTAATATAAACTTTTCAGTTTCTTAAATCGTACACAGGGCATTTCTTAGTCCAGCAACATTTTTACAACAATTATATAAAGTTCTTATTGGATTTTTGCAACCCTCTAAGAATGCGGCAAAGGCACAAAAAAAATGTGCACAGACTTGTATGCGAATTATTGGCAAATGCTCTGAAAAAATTAAAACAGCAGAAAAATAATACATATTCGGACATTTGTTTTGTAATTTCCTTGTTTTGTTTTGGGGCACGACAATTTGTAATGCATTTGTCTTAACAAATATTTGCCATTCAAATGAGAAATCTGTTCAAATTTGTTGGGAGTCATATAGGGTTTAAGTCGGTTTGACAGTTGTTCAATGGGTTGCCCAGCTGTGCTCAAGTGATGTACTAATTATACTTGAAGAAATGCTATTAGTTGAATGAAATTTTATCATATTTGATCAAGGAATATAGTGGAAATTTAAGGACGATTTTAAAGATAATTTATAAAGTTTTTAGTCAAATTATGGTGAATCATTAGAAACCTCCATAGCTTGATTGAATCTCTACAATTTTTCTACTAAATTTTCCTTTATTTTCCATTAATTTCTTTGATTAAAATACATAACAATTCGAGCTGAAATTTTACCAAAGTTTTTATATTAAAAAATTTGGAATGCTGAGGCTAAAATAGACCTGAAGTCTAGCGATTAGTATAGATATACATATATTGAGATATATTCTATATATTCTTCTTTAACATTGCATTCCCTATGATCATTTAATAGAGTCTCAAAAAATGGGAAATCACATTTTATAACTTAATCAACGCAGCCGTCGCTAATGGCACATGTGGGCTTTGAGTTTTGGTTTTTGGTTGTAGATGTTGCTGCCCCCTTGGTGGCTGCAACTTGCGGCATAAACATTTGACCAACAAAAGCGCAAATGTGGCAATCAGTTTTTTTTTGGGGGTTGATTTCAAATTTTGTTTGGGGGTTGCTTTTGCAATAAAGCCGGTGTCGAAAGTCAGACATAAATGCGTTACGCGCTATCAATCTTGATTAGACGTGATTTTTGCTTTTAGACACAAGTACAAAACATAAAAATTAACAAGATGAAATGGGAGAAGAGAACTCTAGTTACAAAAGATATGCACGTGCCGTATATATTTAGATAGAAAGATTGAAAGTTGCAAGATGTTATATTACAGATTTAATGGTATATACGGTTACGGTTACATGGCTCTCAAATTGCGGTTCGTCGTTTAAAATGCAAACAACTTTTGAAATGAAAACATAAAACTGTCCAACTGTAGCGATTTTCTCATTATTTTGCACCGTTTTGTGGCAATTTCAATAAACAATAAATCCCTACTATACAGACCCCCCTCCCCAACCAAAATCGAATGCTGCAAACTGTGCAAATTTATTGCAATTTTCACATGAATTGAACGAGCGAGCGAGGCGCAGGCGCCTGGCTACAAGAGCGACAACAACTCTAAGCCGGGCCAAGTAAGTAGTGGACGCTGCTGCTTTTGGCCCGAAACCATTGGCCAGCTGGAGACACGGGGGCCACAAAGTCTGCGCCGGCTGCTGTCGTCGGGGCGTATGAGTGACGCGACTGAGCCTCTCAGCCTGTAAAACGACGATCGCTTGTTGCCTGTTTGGGCAGCGAACATAATCGTAAACAAATAAAATTATTGCTGCCGATCATGCACACAAATTTATGCACAACAACACACACACAGCAACACACATACTGCAACACACACCTATTTTGCACTAATTTTCTAGCCAAGTTAGTAGCTAGGCAAAGGGGCTCCAGACTGTCCCGGCTGCTGCTCCGGCTGCTGCTGTGGTCCACTCACAAGGTGTTGCCGCAAGCTGTGTGTGAAATATGCAACAACAGCGTGAAAAACATGAAGGCAACTGCAACGCTGACCATCGCTCCCCGCTCTCCTCTCTTGGCAACGCCACACAGCGGGAAATGTGCCTGAATTTTCGCGTGTGCAGCTAACCAAAATGTTGACTGCATTTGGGCCTGGCTATGACTATGGCTGTCGATGTCGACGTGGATGTGGCTGGAACACTAAGCCTGGCTACAGCTGGATCACCTAATACCGGTAGTCAGTCAGTCAGACGACGAGTGCGAGCTTAAGACGCTCGTCAATGCACCGTGTCCATAGAGTTATTATAAAAGGAAACAAAATTTTGTTGCATGCCATAAAAATAAAGTAATTTTTTACACGAAAATAATTGCGCGTTGCCATAAAGTTTATTTAATAATTTCCGCGCTTATTAAACGATCGTTGTAAAATTAAGCGAAATGTGATATAGCAACTATAGACAAAAATTATTATTTCCGGGGCTTGGGGAAATAAATAAATTATAGTGATTAAATATAAAACTATATGTCAAATTTTAAGTCTACAGATTTAATTGTATTTTTGATCGATGCGATCATATGAATATCAACATTTTTAGCAGATTCGGGTTTTTCTGAAGTTTAATACAAAATATATGCCTCATAGGGTTGAAGAAAAATATTAAAAATAGTAATTCCATTTTAATGGATGCACAGTGTAAAAAAAAAAATGCAGGGGGTGTCAAAGATCAATGCGAAAATAAGAAATTTAACAAATAATGCTGTTAAAATAAATTACTGTCATAATTTCCACATTAATTTCTACATTTGATAAACAGAAAATTGAGTTTATGGGAGCAGCACTTTAAATAAAAATTAAGTTAAAAATACTCTTAATTTTTATTACCAGCAAATATCAAAATCTATTTAATTTAACAAATAATGCTGTCCAAATTAATTGCTGTGATAATTTGTACATTAATGTAGTCTTGATAAACAGAAAATTTAGTTTGTGAAAATTTAGTTTTGCACTTCAAATAAAAATTAAGCTAAAAATACTCGTAATAATCAATAATAAGAAAATAATCCTAATTTTAATTACCAGCAAATATCAAAATCTATTTTTTTTGCTATTCACTTACAATTCACAACTAATTTAAGCACGCTACTTGCCTACACCCCTGCATAAAATTGAAATAGTTCTTTTTGTTATTTTTTTTTAGCACCACAGTGCCTTCTAGCTGTCTACTGTCACTGAGCGAGACTTTGACTCGAAAACTATGACTTGGTCGGCATGCTCTTTGGCAGTTAGAGACGCTGGCCACGTTAGCGCGCGCGTCTGGGCAATTTTCGCTTTAGCTGCATGTTGTGATGATCATTATGTTGCCAAAGTGCTTGGCCTGGTCTGTTCGGGCTTTGTCTGTGTTGGCATGGCTCTATGGCTCTGTCGGCCACTTGAAGACGTCGCTAATGAAGACTTAAGCATGACGTGTTGATAAAGATCTCGCACATGAGAGCCGCTTTGGCCAAGGCGAGGCCACAACCAATGGTCAGTCAACGCCATCGCCATCGCCATCATCTTGGTATTTATGCAGCATATTAGCCAAGAGTGTAATTTTTTAGTTAGTTGGGATGTGTTTGTTTGCCATGTGAAATGGCCTGATAAACGCGCCACTGGGCAATGTGTCTAACACATTAGAACAGTTGTCCGTCACCGTTGTACTGACAAATTTCCCAAAGGGCCAAATATATACTGCTCTATATATATGTGGTAAGTAGAAACAAGGGGTTGCATTTGCGGCACCCTCTTCAAAAGGAACCAAAGCGTATCAATGACCATCCTAACATTGGCAGTTGTTATTGTTGTCTTGCAACCATTTGTTTGACTTGTGTTGTTGTTAGCTTTTAGCATAATTAAACGACACATGCCACAAAATGCACTTCTATGGCTTAAGCTGCCCCCAACATCATCAGCTCGACACGGCATCCATATGTTCTATTAGTTCGCTCATCGTATGGCTTGAAAATATAATTTATACTAAATGAACATAAGGTTTCATTTTATATTATTTTGGCTGGTCACCCTGTATAGCACCCACCCCTCCTCTCTCACTCTACATTTCTCTACCTGCAACTCTTCCCTTAATTCAATGCAAATGAGCATTAGCTCTGATGGATTAGTTTTCTCTTGGCTTTCGCTTTTTTCTGGTGTTTTTTTTTTATTTTCTTTGCGGCTTTTCAACAATTTTCTTGTTGATTGATGGCTAACCCGCAATGTTAATTTAATTTCTTGGCAACTGCCATAGTATTTAATTAAAAAATATTCAAAGAATCGCACAGGTGTGCTAGGGTTTGCCCCCTAAGGGCATATATCTAACTATCTAACTATGTAAACCGTCTAAAATGCTATGCATATAAAGAAGGGTTAAGGGGAATTTGTATGTTTATTATAAATGATTTTTTTGTTGTTGATATTTGATTGATTTTTATTTTTTTTTTGAAAAACTCTCAATGAATGATTTTTATCGATAAACTTGTTTTTATCTATTTTGTTTGTATATAATGAGTTGACAGAGATTTTAGTAAATATTTGCATATCATTTAACTTAAAAGGTTTACATAAATTTATTCCTTAATAAGCCAAAAATATACAATAGAAAATGATGTATTAGCTTGGGAATTTAATATAAAACTTAAACACTTTGCAAGCTGAATTTGACTTGAATATAGAAAGCAATTTTGAAATATTATCAGAATATTTTTTTTGATAATATTTTCCATTATGTATTACATTTGCAATTAAGAAATTAACATTTTAAATAAAAATTATTGCTTTTCTAAATTTTGAATAAAACAGTTGACAATCTCAACTTGAAATTGGTTTTTTAAACGAGAAAAAAAGGCTTTATTAATAATATTTATCTAAGAATATCAATCAATTTAAGAAATTGGTCAAAAAATTAAACAAAATATTATTTAATTACAACAATCGCATTTGCATACAAAGCTTGATTTTGAAACAGGAAAAAATCCTTCATTAATGATATTTATTTAAGAATATCAATCAGCTCTAACATTTCATAAAAAAATTAGACAACAAATTTTTTAATTATTTTGAAATATGAAAAAATCCCTAATTAACAATATTTATTTAACAATATCAATCAATTCTAACATTTCATCAAAAAAATTAGACAAAATATTATTTAATTATTTTGAAATAGAAAAAAATCTCTAATTAATAATATTTATTTAAGAATATCAATCAATTCTAACATTTCATCAAAAAATTAGACAAAATATTATTTAATTAAAAACCAAGCCCAGAAAAAGCCAAATGCAATTTGAAAATAAAAAAACAATTAAAATATTTGCAGGGCATGTTATAACGCCTCTGACTTTTAATGATGTTTTATTGTCTGGTTCGATGGCGAGACAGGCGCACATAATGTAATATATATATATGTACATATATATATATTCCTATAGCTATGCGATGTGATGATGTTGATGATGATGATGACGATTTGAGACTAAATAATTGAATGCAGCTGGTTGACGGTTGTCGCATTAAATTTAGGTGTCTGTCGCTGGCTATAGCTATATAGCTATATAGCTATATATGATGGCAATGATGTTGCTGGCGTCTGCAATTGGGAGACACTGTGACTGAGCCAACGACCGCGACAACTGACTGACTTACAGACTGAAAGACTTAAAGACTGATAGACTGACTGCCTGACAGACTGATGGACTGTGGGACGTAGGTATGAACCAAGTCGCGACAATAATAAATGAAGCGATTGCAAGTGTAACAGAACAATGACAGCAACAATTGCAGTGTTTGGCATTTGCCAACATCAGCAACAGTTGAGGCAGTGGCAGAGGCAGCAACAGAGACAGACAAAGGTCTATTAATAATTTTTGGTGCAACACACGACAACGATCGACGATCAGCAACGGCAACAGCAGTGGCAGCAACATCAGACGACAACGCTGGCAACTAACGATCGACAACTGCAACGACAACAGCAACAGCAACTGCAACAGCAACAGCAACTGATTTTGAGGCAGACAGGCCGGCAATGCGTCGCGTTGGCTTTTCCAAAAATAAAAGCCAAACTAATGAGCCGGCAACATGCAATGCGGCAGCCGCAGCAGCAATGCACGTGCAGCAGCAGCAACAACAACAACACAAAAATATTTGAAAAATCAATAAATGACGAATGCTGAATATTAAATACTCTAGCATAAATTTAAAACAATAAATTAAATTATAAAGGAATATAAAACCCTAACTTAACTCAGCTATATGATTTAAGCATCGAATTCAATTTCGGTTTGATTAGGAATAGGAATATGAATAAAATTCGATATATTTTATAGTATCCAAAAAACCCTTTTCAATACATTATCGCACACTTCACTATCTACTCATAATACCCTTTAAAAGTGTATTTACAACAGCAACAAAAAAACATTCATACAAATAATTGATGGCCGCTTGCAATTGTTGCTGTTGTTGCCGTTGTTGTTGCTGCTGATTGACGGCAAATGGCGACAAAAATCAGCGTCTGATTGACAACTCAATTGCAACTGTATTTTTGTTGTTTTTGTTGCCTAAAAATCAACTTAATTGATTTTATATTTTTGGTATGAAAACATTTCTCTGGACTTGCCACAGCTGGCGGCGGCAGCAACTTGCTTGTCGATGATTTATTGCAACAAATGTTGTGCGGAAAACTTTCAAGTCCAAAATAGACAACGATGCATCTTTTAAGTTAATTTCCAATTGGAATTTCACGTCCTCAGCTCCAATCGGGGCCTTTAAAAATGCTCATTTGTCATTGGCAACGAGGAGGCTCCTCGAAACTCTTCAAAAAAAGGAAAAAAAAATAGAAAATAGAAACCATTTTTCTAAACTATTCGAAACGGCAGCCAAATTGCACTCGTCGCGTGTCTATTTTGATTGTCAAAATTGTTTTGCGGCTGCTGTGTTGTCGCTGACAGTTTATTATGTTTGACTGTTTGTCTCGCATGTTTGACTTGTGCATTGTCTGGGACTTATATTGTGTATAGATTTGTGTTTTTATTATTGCTAGGGATTTACTTTAAGCATCCAGACAAATCGCTCTATAGTCAAATGAACTTTAAACTTTAGCTGAAGATCAAGGGAAGTGCGTGGAGCGTGTGGCAACATGGAAAAAAGGATGCAAACGTGATTTCTGAATAGAATTTTTAGCAGAGGATATATGTCCTGCAAAATGTCTACGTTGCTGCAAGAAATTCTTTTTTCAATGAGTTTCTTAGGAATGGATATAAAAACGATATTTTGGCATTTAAAATTTGCGTTTTAACTCTTTTTGTCGACCGTACGACTGCTTCAAGCACTCTTCGTCGACCGAATCGAATATGCTTCATTTATATATTGATGTAGTTCTATAATAATTAACTTTATATTTGTTGAGTCTATCTTTAAAAATGTATTATAAATCTCACTAAATTAACGTTATCATTTATTTATCTACTTTATAAAGAGTTTATTTCTGGAACAAAAGTCTTCTGAGTAAATTTATAGCTAAATATAAACTTTCTCATATTTGTAATGCAGTTAACAACATTTGCAAATCTTTCACTTCTCTGGGCAAACAATTGCAGCAATTTCCCTTTTTTGTAACTAACAACAATAGCAATGGCAACAACGAGCGCACTTGCCAATAAATAAACATAATTTCTGACAAAATGCTTGGTAACAAGAGCTGGCCAACACACACACATACAACAAGGAACATCTTCTTTCTGGCTTGAACGCATACCCCCCTCGTTTGGGCCAACTTATTTAGCCATTCATTGCTCAAATGAATTACAAGTGCAGCAGCAGCAACAATGCTGTTTGCATGCTGCACAGCTGCAATGTTGCTGCTGGGCAAATGTTGCCAGTTGCTGTGGGCCATGTTGCTAGCTGGTTAGCTGGTTAGCTGGGTTGGCTAGCTGGTTGACTACCTGGCAGGTGTTGCTCGCTCACCGGCTGACTGCACTGACTTGGCTGCATAATGAATTCATAGCCATATGCTCCAAACCTTCCCCCGACTAGCCATCCGGCCCCTGGTCGATTATGCACCCCACACAGTATATTATATGTCCATGAGCATATTTCATTCATATAGACTCGAATACTGGGATTGTCGGATACTCAGAGATATTCACTCGCATTGCATTCGCATATTCAATCAGACGCCATAGAAAATAAATATAAAAAAAAAAAACAGGTGCAATTTCTAGCCATTTTCTAATTATTTTTAGTCGGCGCTTTTATCGCTTTTCACTTGGCACTAAAGCGCGCCATTTGCTATCTCAGCTTGATCATAAATTTCATACCATTTTTATTGCACAATTCTTGCCGTGTTGTTTATAAACAAATGCATTCATTGAGCAACTAAAGAACAGAGACAGTCGCGGCAGCAGAGGTGTGGGAGGTGGGCGGTGTGTAGTGTTGAACACTGTGCATAACGGCAATGCAAACAAATTAAATTAGCAAATGTTATAAAATTCGTTATAGTACACCTGCAGTGCATTCAATTGCAATTTCAATTTTCAATTCAAATGCAGCCGCCATAATATGAAAACATCTGCCTTCAATAAACGCACAAGTTAATAACAATATTTGAAACTATAACAAATTGTGAATTTTTAGGCGCCATCATTGTTGATGATTTATCGTATGTGTGTAGTATATAGATATTGAATTGTGCGGCGTTTGGAATAACAATTAATTACGTTTTTATTTGTTAACAGAGAGGGCAAGGCCCAGTCGTAATGTCTTCCTGGTTGCGGGAATATATTATTGGTATTGAAAATAGCGTCAATAAATAAAATAATCACGATTTAAAGTAATATCTATTAGTGAGCTGCATTATTCCTCTCTTAGAAGATTAACAGGAATAGATTTAATCAGCTTTTAATCAAGGGATATAGGAACAGAGGCTGAATTTCAATTTTTGAATTTTCTATATAAATTAAAATTTTGTCTTTGTATTTTTGCAAATTTCTCGAATATTGTATCTTTGAATTCTGTTTTTACTTTTATATAAAAAAAAAATATAATAAAGAAATAGGTAAGGTGAATTATATTCATTATTTGATAAGGAAAACAATTATTTTATTATTTTTTTTTTTTAATAAGGGTCACAGTCAAATGAAGCAGAGTTCGTGAGCTTATAAAGAAATTTCTGAAATTTATAGGGCTTCAATTATTATTACTTCAAAGAATCTAGTATTTATGAAATAAGTCAAATCAAAATTTATTAACCTCTGATTAACCTCATACTAGGTAACCCTACCACTTACTATTTATACCAAAAAACCTTAACAAAAACTCAACTCTTGCGAACCGCCACGCATAGTTGCACCACCTAAAAGATGTGCCTTTCTCCAGGGCCATGAACTTGTCTGACCCACTGTCCAATTTTTTTTGGGTTGACTGTAGATTTATCGAAAGCCACAGAATGTGGTGCTGGTGAAAGTGCGCGGGGCCATTTTCTCTAGAGCTCTCTCAGCCATTTATGGGGCGTTAGTCTTACAATTAGTTAGTGTCATTTAGACAAATTACCCCAAAGCAAAAAAAAAATAAAAACTATGCAAAAAGCTTACAGGAACGCCCCGCAATTAGACGACGACGTCAAAAGGAAAGGCCATTAGATGTGCATGCAGATGCGAAGCTGCCAATAGGCCGCACTTGCCATACAATTGGAGTCCAAGTTGTGGCGCTGTTATCGCAGGCAATCTGCATGCAACTTGCCTGGCAAACAACTTGCAACTTGCAACATAAGGCCACTGGCCGGCTGGCTGGTAACTGTAACAAACTGGCGACTAGGCGGCCAGGCAACAGCCCACGGCGTCTGGGCAACACTTCATCGAACTGAGCTCTCAGCTTTTAGCCAACCAGCCAGCCAACTGGTATTTCCCAGCCAAGCTGACTAACCAAATAGCCAAGTCTCTAGCCAACAGGTGGCCCAGGCGGGCTAGCTAGCTAGCTAGCTGGCTACCTGCCGTTACCTGTCCAAAACGTGCACCGGCTTAAACTGGAGCAGTTTTCCAATTGGCAGGCCAACAACAGCGACAAGTTTTCCCAGGTGAAATGGCCAACTGCAACTGCAACTTCAGCTTCAACTCCAACTTGCAACTCAAGTCCATGTTGAGCGATGATGTATTTATGCTAAATTGCAAGTTAATTAATGTTGTCGTTTAATTCAAACGTTAAAGTGGCAAAATGTTTGTTGTTTTTTGTTGCAATTTGCAGCTGCTACTGGAAAATGCAGTTGGAAAATTGCCAGGAAATTGGGCAAATAAAAAATAAAAAAAAAACAGCTGCAATTATAATAGACATTTTTTTTTGTTCAATAGATTATGAATAAATGCCTCAGCTAATATTTCAAAAAAAATATTTTCACATTCCACAGTTTGTAATTTCAATCAATCAGTTTTCTATGGTGTCTCTATATGAGTTTTATAAACTAATTAAGTGTAGAATCTTTCATTAATAACTGTCGACATTCCCCAGAAATTGAGTTGCTAAATGAAAAAAAAAAACATCTAGCTACAAACAAGTTTTTATATGGTTGTCATATTTATTTGTTATATTTGAATAGATCATCAGCTTTATAAAAAGCTTACATAGACAAAATTATATTATATATTTTAAATAAATTTTTTTCTAAATTAATAGTATTTATTTATCGTATATTTCGTTGAAAAAGTCTTGAAAATATTTTTTTAATCGATTGAGAGGGTACCTAAGTTAGTATAAAATATTATTTTAAAATCTTGAGGGGTATTTGAACTATTAATATTTATATTTATTCGAAAAATTCAATTAGTTTTTTGAAGTTCTCAGCTACCAAGAATATGATTTTCCTAAATTAAAAACTTTCAAAACTTTGTCAAATTTTAAATTCGCATGGTGTTTTGATCATAGTTTGTCCCCTAGTTCGATCTGACAACTAATTTTAAGTATATATATTTATTCAATAATTTCGTATAATTTTTACCCATTTTGAAAATTATTAAAGCTATTTTTAAATCGTTTACGAGCATCAGAACTAGTTTAAATACTATTTCATAACTTTTTGATCAGGTACTCCTTTAATTTTAATTGCAATTCATTAAAGGTTCATATGCAAATTTAATTATATTTCTTTTTATTCATATATTTTTTTATGACCCTTTGCGTTTTTATTCTTGTCATAAATCTAACAATACACTGATTTCTTGGCATAACTCATATAAATAAACACGTTGAGTATTCAACCTAAATATTTGAAACTATTATTAAAATATGTATTCCTATTATTCTAAAATTGAAATTCCTAGTGAATTCGCACTTATCTTTATTAAAATTCCTATGAACATTATTTTTTTTTATGTTTATTCATTTAATTACAGTTCATTTAGCATTTGTGTTAAAGTCGCATTGAATTATTTTAATTTTATATTTTTTGTTTTATTGCCTTATCTACCTTGAGTCGTTGTGTTTTTATGCCCGCCATAAATTAATTCATGAAATATTTGTGAAATTTTTCATATTAAAAACAAAACAAAAACACATAATTTTACTTTGTATTTTTCGGCGCATTTTTGAATTCTTGTTAATTTGGCGCGCAGCTGCTGTCGATGTGTCTTTCATTGGCTGCCACAGCAGCAACAGCAACAGCAGCAACAGCAGCGAGAGCAACTGTTGCCAATTGCAAGAGCAACATTTGAGGCATGTACTTATTTAAAAACTTTAAGTGTCAATTGTTGTGACAACTCAAAAAAGCGTGAAAATATTACAAATGAATGTCAGAGTGCGGACAGACGACGGTCACAGGTGCGTATGAGTAACATTGAAAGGCGGCCAAACAAACTAGTTGAAAAATGTATCTATACACTGAAGAAAAACTTATACATTTTATAAATAAATAACACATCTACTAAAGTAAATATGGACAATGCTCATGCAGTTAAAATTTTTACAATTGATTGAAAAATCAAATGTTTATAATATTTTTATTAATATTATAATACTTTTTTCTAAGGTAATTTTGTAATATTTTAATTTCTTGATTTTTTTGTATATAAATAAAAAAAATTAAATTTATTCAAAACAGCTACAATAAAACCTTTTTTTAGTAAAATCTATTAATAAATTCAAGAAACCTAAAGGCAACAACCCAAGGCAATATATATTATTATAAGTTCTTTTATTAATTAAAAATATATATATATTTACATTAAATCAAAAATAAATGCAACAAAATAAAAAAGAAAGATTCATTCCAACTACATTTAATATTTTTTTCCAGTTTAATATAAAAAAATAAATATGAATTCAGTAAAAAGCTGAAAAATCTTATTACAAACCCTAATTAAATTTTCTTGAAATTCTAATTACTGAAGTTTCTACTTTATGAGCGTCCACTGTACTTGCAAATTATTCGAATCTTGTTTGTGTTTTTAGTTTTAAGGCAAATTACATATTAAATAATAGAAAAAACTATATTTCCCTTTGCTTGCTTTAAAGCTTAATTTCTCAATAAGTTGGCCTAAATTTTTTTTTTAATTTTCTATATACCCCTTTTCTTTGAGTGTAGTTATAGATATATGTACACGTATATGGATGCTTCGCTTGCAGGCGGCGTTCGCCATAAATCTGTTGGCCATTTAGCGTCCATCAATTCGTCCGGTTAGTCAGCGGGGCAGATGGAGGGGACGGGCGGACGAAACGGACGAGGAGGCGGCAGGCAAATGAATTGCTGTCGGCCATTTTGAGCGAGCGGCCGTTGTAAATTTGTCAACTTTCGGCGTCTGGTGATCGGGCAGCGGCAACAACAACAACAACAACAACAACGCACAACTGCACCTGCTGTGCTCATTTCACGGAGGCTGCCATTAGCAGCGCCAGCGGCGGTGGCGGCAGTGGCGGCCCGCTAATGGGCGCCCAAGAAAAAAAAACCCGCCCAGCAGCGTCGGCAGCAGCAGCGGCAGCAACATGTGGCGCACAGCTGCAACACATCATTGACAGCATTTGGCCAGAGTTGCCACCCACTGCTGCGGGGCACTTTGAATGGTGTCTCATCAGACAGCGGAGGCAGCCGCATTTCCCTTCACTATGGCGGCGGCCTGTCATTTTGCCACATGCCGCATGCTGCTTGCCGCCTGTTGCACCTGTTTCAATGCATTTCGCTTTATTGATTGCGCTCTGTAGCTGCAGCTATAGCTGTATCTGTGTAGCTGTATCTGTATCTTTCAGATGTAGCTGTTGCAATTGGCATTACCCTGCCACCGCTTCACCACCTTGCCCCACGCTCTGTTTTTTTTTTTTTTTGCGGTCATTGAGCCGCTGATTTGTGGCATTTCTAAATTGTTTTTCATGTTCGACAGCAGCAGCTGCATAATCTGTGCAGTTTATGACACAGCATTGCAAATTTCAGCTCAATCGCTGTTGTTGCTGCTGCCATTTGTTGCTGTTGTGGCATAAACTAACATACGATGACGTGGGCGACCATAAGAAATTATAATCACAGCCAAGGGACTTGCGACGAACGATAGGGGCAAGCGGCTGCGTCATCAATTGCCAAGATAACAGCAAATACAGCAAAAACCCGAGACTATAAATACCAAACAATTCACAAGTGCAAAGAAATTAACAAATTCTGCTGGCTTTTATCAGCGGAACCAGCAACATAAAAACAGCAACAACCAGCAACTACAACAACCAACAACAACCAGCAACAATCGGCAACAACACGCAACAAACGCGGCAACAGCGGAAGCGCTGCTGATAGCGTCTGGCCAAATGCCGAGTGCAACAAGAGGCGTTTTGGCCGAGTTCTGTTTCATTGAATTGTGGGCGTGGCATTGCCACCTGTTCGCATGCCAATGACGAGCGTTAAGCGTTAACTGTTGAGTGTTAGCCATTTCATTTGCTCAGGTGTTATGCACTTGATTCGAGCGCGCTATCAGCCAACGGCCGTTGCCCGTTGACAATATATACAATATATATAAAAATATATATATCTGCCTATATACACAACTATATATATAGACCCATATATATATTCCAGTTGGGGGGGCCCCCAAAGTCACGTCGCAACTCGTCGCGTAATTACTCAATTCAAATTGTGTGTGCTACGCTTTGTTGTACATAGATAGTTCTATTTGCTGTGTATCTATATGCGCTTCAATTACCAAGGCTTACAGCACAGGTAAAGGAGGGGGTGCAGTGCGGTGCACATCTCCCCACAAAATGGCGAACCATATGACTGAATATTTTTTTCCAGTAATTTTTACTCTTGAATTGCATCAGCATCTGAAAATGCGATTACACTTTATTATAATCCAAACAAGAACTGCGATAAGAAAATAAATAAAATTTTATAATTTCAATATTCATTAAGAAGCAATAAAAATGCCTTTCAAACGGATATAGCAAATATATTAGATAACAAATTCGGAAGCACTATATTGATAATGAAAATATTGTATTCAATAGATAAAACTAATCATTTTCCATAGTTATATCGGAAACGGAACTGATATAAATTGGGATTACAAATTTGCCGGTTGGATATAAGAATTCAATACTTGGTTTATTGATTTAAATTATTTTGTTAATTTAAAAAATCTAAGCTACTTCCGACAATGCTTAGAAATCGCAATAAAACATTTCTAGCTCAAGACTGTTTAGCTATAAATACACCAATTAAATTCAACTATTAAAAAACACAATAAAAAGAGTTACAAAATAAAAACAAAGATATATGTTTATCTACTTAAATATGTTAATTTTCAAATGTTGAAGAATATCCGGCTCTGTGCCAAGCCCCAAGTTGTTTGCTAAATGTATCTACAACAATACAAATCCAAGTATTTAGCTGCTGTTTTATTTTTTGTAGCTTTGCTCTGTCTTCTGCCACTTTAGATGCTGCCAAAATGCCATTAAAATATTTTAGCTTTTAAAAGCCAAATATATATGAACATCTGCCACCTGCGTGAAACTATTCAAATATGTCTAACATTCGCTTCAAAAAAAATGAAATAAAAGAAAAAAATATAATAAAAGTCACCGGGGATTATCGGTTGTATTTGAAAAAACAAAAACAAAATGTGGATCACACAATCGATCGTAAATATATAGAGTTAACAGGTGTGCAGGGCTATTGCAAATTGTAAATGGGCAGCTGGCAGGTGGCAGGGGCGTGGCAGTTCTAATTGTTGAGGCGCGGATTTATAAACTCATAGCTGGCAATTTGTTCGCCAATCGCTTTGCGACAAATGGGCAAACAAACGTAATAATAACATCACAAGGCCAAAAAACACTTCACAAAAGGGATCAAAATTGTCAAACCATGTGGCAGGGGCAGGGGCAGGAACATTCGCACTCAAGCACTCAACACACACACACACCCCTTGGCCAACTGGCAACAACAATATTAATAAGAGGGGTTGTTTAGCTGGTTGGTCTTTGTGTCGCAGGGCAGAGTCAAGAGGTTTTGAATAAATTTAACACGAGTTATAAGGCAGATGACGGGTGAAGGGGTGGCATTGGCGTTGAGCCGACAAATGTTGTGTTTTATAGTATTTTATATATTGTGTTTGTTGTTGGCTTTTGTTTTCCAATTGGGTTTCTGTTTGCATTGCCTTAATTTGTGCCGTTCATAGGCCATTTGTTCCATTTTATGTCATCATCAGCGTTTCTCACACAACAACAAAAAAATGCTGTCAGCTGCCGGTTGAGAGGGCCACAAAGATACACACAGATACAACACACACATGTGCAAATTTGAATGGCATAGAAACTGTTAAATCGCATAAACACCATATTACCATGGCCACATAACGCCCAACAGGTGTGTGCGAGCCAAGAGCCAAGATCCAAGACGAAGACAACGATGGCAACTGTTTGGCCAAACAATAAAAGAGCCAACAAATTCATTTGGCCATTGGCATTGTCATAACGCATACGTCATGTGTGTCTCTCTCTATATAAGTCTGTATATGTATTCGCTTAATGGCCAAGACGTGTTTAACACATTAACGTTAGCAAACCTTAAAACTGTGTTTTATATTTATAACCATTTTTATATTCATATACATATTTGCCAGCTGCCAGCGAAAAAATGTGTTGCCTCAAATAAAAATGTAACTTTGAATGCAACGAAATATATGTACAACAAAACAGTTTGCAACTATGTTACAATAACAACAATAACAATAACAATTGCAACAATTGTAAACAACTTGTTGTACATTGATTTTATGTTAAAATCATTGTCATATAATCAATGATTTGGAAACTCTGTGAACTATTTAAACTTTAAATTTAAAAGTTTCATAAATGAATAATTATTTAATATTTAAGTTCGGTTTTTTCTTTTATCGAGTGCAATTTATACTAAAATATTTATTTGAAGATAAAATAAGAATACATTTTCGAATGGAATTCCTTATGTAAATTCAAAAGGAAATTTGTCATACTTCTCAAAATTTAAATGCTTTTTATAAATATTATTTATGTATTTCTAATTCATAATTAAATGAGCTTTTTTAAATAAAATATTAAATATTATCTTCAATGCAATTTTTTTTTATAATTTTAAATATTTTATATACTAGTTAGTAATTTTCCTATGCTGTGTAGAACTAGACATCAAATTACACATCTATTACACTTTAATTTCCTTTTGACAAACATAAATAATGAATTAATAAGCAAGCAATAAAAAGTTTTGAATTATCCAAATTCTACATATATTTTAAGACACTTATTCTTGTGTCATTTCAAAAATAAATAAATTATAATTATATATATACACAAATATAAATATGAAATATAAATATGTATTCAGAGTTCATATTTTCAGTTTGAAATACAATAAATATATAAGACACCCCAAATTCCACATTTCTAGTTTTATTTAACTACTTTTCAATCTATTTTAAAGCCCATTAATTACTGTATGTTTTTCCATTCGATATCTTCATATACACTGTCATTACATGTCTACTTGAAAAAGTCAGGAAATCTAATTTTTTTATGAAATCGCATAAATTTATCAAGTACATGCGAACATAAAGTCCAAAATCGAAAAATCGAATAAACGAAAAAAAAACTTCCGGTTCTCCCACGTACTCGTATACGCAATTTGAATGAATGGCAAAAGGCCATAAATTAATTAGAGCGACTATCTCAAAAATTGGTTTGTCGATTAGTGCAAAACACCTGTTGACAAAACCGGCCACACTAAAAAGCCAGTTTTTATTATTTTGGAAGACGTAGACAAAACGAACCCACAAAATACACACAACTCGCGAGTGCAGATAAAAAATAGATTAGAAATTCAAATGTTCAAAACGCAAAACAAACGTAACGCTTGTACCTGTATCTGTAGCTGTAGCTGTAGCTGTACCTGTATCTGTACCTGTGCGTGTAGCTGTACCTCTATCTATAGCTGTATCTATAGCTGTACCTGTACCTGTATCTGTGACTGTTCCCAATGGGCTATCACTAAAATTTATATATAAATTTGTGGCTAAAAATGAGACTGGGTCGACACCTGTGCGCACTTGGCCGTTTGTTATGGCCTTATGACCATAAAGCAGACCCAACTTGCACCCGGCCCAACTAACACCCAACGCCCCCCGCTGCGATCACCTTAGAATTTAAATTTCGAGTGCAAAGCAATTCCAATTTCAAAATGACGACGTCAAGTGTGTAAACAATAATATTTCGTTTTTTATCAGAGTTGTTGCTACTTTAAATAGACGGCAATTTGATTCATAGGCCTTCTTCATAATTCTTTTTTGGGTGCACTTTAAGTGCCACAGCACTTGCCTCTAGCAAGCGCATCTTGATACGCCCTCTTATCAGGCCACGTTGCGGCTACGCATAACGCCCCCTCCCTTAGCTTATCAGTGCCAGATGGCCAGAGCTAAAGCCAAAATAAAAATAAAAATAAAACTAAAAAAAAAACCCAGTGCGAACCTCAAGTCGTACTATAAGTAGACCCATAGACCGGTGTGTGTTCAGTTCATGGCGTAGCAGACATTTCTCTTATCAGTTGTCGTGTTACGTGTTATGTGATGCTTATACCTCTGTTGCCTCTGCCCCTCACAGTTCACCCATTTACCATTACCCATGCAACATTCCCATTCCAACAGGTGGTTGCACCGAGTTGCCTGCTCCACGCCCAGGGCTCTGGCCCAAGGTTCGCCATTAGTGATCGTAGGTTCTTATCTGGCGCACGCTTTGAGCATTATGTATGTTGTTTTATTTTTTTTTCTTTATTTTTTGTTTTTACGTGAGTTCGCAATTCGCTTTCTGTTTGCTCGTTTTGCTGTTTTTTTTTGTTTGCGCTTGTAATTAAGGTGATGAATTTATTGCATACCCCCGTCCCCGCTGTTGTGCTCCTCCTCCTTTTTATTTGCCTGATATGGCATGTAAGTTTCAATTGCCGTGTGCTTAATTTTGTGCTTTGGTTTTAGCTTTTTATACCCTACAATGTTTTGGTAATTTACAAAACTGATGATCTCATTAAACATTGCAAAATATAGCAATTTAATTCAAGCACAGTTTTCTACAGAGTATGTGCATGTATTAGTGAGCTTTCGTTGTAATACTTTTATACACCAGGCAGAGCTTTAAGCTTGCGCAGCTTTCACATGTACACTGTGTATGTTTATCTTGTAGTTTAGTATGTGTTTATAATTGGGTATATTTGCACCTAAATTACTGGATATCTCCTAAACGAATATTTTTAAACCTGCCTTACATATTTACATTTACTTGTTATATATTTTTTTTTCGTTTTTTTTTTTGGCAAGATTGCGTAAAAAATTAATTGCTTTTGCTGTTTTTTTTTTTTTTACATTTTTTGCGTCTTCAATGATTTTATTTAGCTGCGTATCTGTAGCAGCTGAAAGCCTCACTCTTCTCATCGGCCTGTCCAAATTGATAAAGTGTGAACATCGTACTTACAATTTATAGGCCTTTTTAATTGATATCGAAGTGCGCCGTCGCAACCCTGCTGTCCCCCCCCTTTGCACCCGAAATTATCAATGAAAAATGTGCACTTGAATTTCCTGACAGCGTACATCACGCCTAAAGCGTATAACCCCGTAAATATATATGTATATCTGGTACTTACCTGTATATCATGTTGAATTTGTTTTTCTGATTTTGTTGCCTGTGTCAAGTACACAGAGATTGATATTTTGATTGAACATTACGAGGAGAGACATCTGTGTAGCGGATGTGCCTGGGGCATGTCGCATGTCAACTGTGCACTTTTTGGGTGGCAAACACCTGAAATTGTGTATATTGTGTAACATGAATTAATAAATTTAACGAAACGCAAGTAATTGTATTACTTAATTAATTTTAATACATATTATACAAAATTGTTAACTTTCAGTGAATTTATATTGTTCATTTTATAATACTCTTGCATTAAATGCTTTAAGCTTAATTTTTGAAGATTTTCTATATATTTTTATCATATATATTTAAATCTGCAACTCACTTTTGCTTAAAGCTTGTTTGAATGATAAAATCAATTCTTTTCAACTGATTAATCACTAGTTAAGCAGAATTCAAATGATACTTAATTAACTGTAAGTTTAGCAATATAATCTAATAAAAAATAACGTTAGCTTACACATAGTATATCTAAACTTTAACTGTTGTCATTATTTAAACAGTTTCGATAATGTCGCATAACAAATCTTTCAATTACAGAAACTCACTGAGCATTTAAAAAACAATTCAACTCGCGGCTTAAATATAAATAATTAGTAACGAGTGCATAAAGATAAAAAACTAAATTAGACGCTAATTTTCAAGCAACGGAGACGGAGACCATAAAAAAAAAGCAAGTGGAACCAAAGGCAAAACTGGAGCACTTGTTGAGGCTGTGACGGAAGGGGGCATTACGGCGGATTGGGTATCTAGTAAATAACTCAATTGAAATGCCAACGGAACTGACACGCAGGCGACAAGAAATTGAAAATTAAAATTGAAATTGCGCAAAAGTCAACGCTCGAGAGGAAGCCGGGTGCAGGGGTCGAAGATGTAGGCAGTGAGCTAGACAAAGAGCCAAAATATAAATAAATAAAAATAACAATTGAAAAGGTTACCTACCAGTTTTGATGCCGACTCCGACTCGCAGACTAATTAGAAATACGACGAAGGCGAAGGCAAAGCAAGGCAAGGCGGCGAAAAAGGCGAAGGCAAAGCGCACATGGCGGCGAAAAAGGCGAAGTAGGCGATAGAGGCGAAAAAGGCGAAGTAGACGAAAACGGCGGCTAATTGCTAAGCTAAAACAAAAACAAAAGCCTAAAGTTGGAGTTGGAGTTGAGCGTGCCAGAAAGAGAGCGGCGCCAAGAGAGCGCAGTCAAAGCTTTTGCAAGGCAAGCGGCATACGACGGCCTACGACGGCATAGTAGATCAACTAGGCAGACAGTGTGAGAACGAGAGAGAGCGACATATTGACAGTGCACGATTTGAGAGAGAGCGAGAGAGGGCAGCTGCTGGCAGCTGGCTGGCGATTGGCGCAGGTGCAAGCCACAAGCTTGAGACCGGCGCTAAGCTGACGTCGTCGATGCTAGGCGCACAGGTGGCTTACAAGCTCAAAGCAACGAGGTGAGTCAACCTCAGCAGCAGCAACAACAACAAAAACAACAAAAACACTTTGGCAATTATCGCAGTTGTTGGCAGGCGGCTCCGGTATTGATATTTGTTTGCAATTCGCCGCTTTGCATTAGCCGACATTTAAGCATGGCTATCGATTTAATTTTAACCCGTCGCATAAATTTCAAGCGATTTTTTGTTAGTTTTTATGCCTTTTTGGTGTTCCACCCGCCTGCACAGCGGGCGCTGGCATAAAAGTGTTAGAGTACACTGAACCAAAAGATGCATTAAATTCTCGGCTAGTTAAGATGACTTTATATTGGAAATTATTTAGTAAATCTGGTTTAAGGTAATTTTATACCAATGTGTATTTTGGTTGCTGTCTACACTTTTCAGTTTAGATTTTGTTATTTTTCAGCAATTTCTTCTTTTATTAAGAGTTACACATTGATTTTTCTCAGTGTTAGTCTCGCTTTTTTTTTGTGAGTCCATATTTGAACAATTTGTTAACTGCACCTAGTCGCGGCGAGTGCGGCAGCGTCTCGTAAATCTTGGCCCAGTCGGCAGGTTGACAGATTCGTTAAATTTTCTACATAAGCGACGCGACGGCTGCTGCGCCCTCCCTCCCCCAATCAACTCCCCTTGCTTCCTTCGCCCTGACGCTAATTTGCACTTTTTGTTGCGTTAAATGTCGCAAAATTGGGAAAAACTTGTTGTTGTTGCTGTTGTTGTTGCTGTTATTATTGGCATTCGCAATTTTTGTGAAGTTTTTATGAGCGCAACGGTCAAAGGTTAGAATCCCAAATTATGTGACGGCGTGGCGCGTTTTTTATGAAGGCGTTTCGAACGAACGCGTGTCTTGTAGACTGCCAAAGCGAAATTTATTGGATCCGTAATGGGCGGGCTGGCAATTAAGGATTACAAAGTCATAACCAAAATATGCTACGTTTTAAGTTAACAAAGAGTATTGAAAAATGGAAAAGAAAGGCATTACAAGTTAAAATAAAAACAAGAATCTAGCTGAGATTAATATCATACACATGACTAAAACTTAAACTATATTTCAAACAATATCTATTAAAAAGGAACTTTTAAAAAAATGTATTTAATTATGTAATACATAAGTGTTTAACTAACTTTGGTACCTCAGACGGATAAACAATTTATTTACGTTCCATAAAAAATATAAACTAAGAATGCATATAAATTAAGAGTCCTTTAATTTTGAGTTTTTTGAATTATATTACACGCACTACTATTATTTTGACCGCAACTGTAGAAGGAGAAGTCTTCGAGCCCATAAAGTATATATATTCTGGATCAAGAGGACGAGCTTAGTCGATATGTCGGTCTGTTCTGCTATCCGTCTGTCCTTCTGTATCTACGCTCACTTTTTGGCTTTATCCTTGGCCTATCTTGATAAAACTTGGCACAGATGAAATTTAATATTGTATGTAGTTTGTATGTAAAAATCAGCCTGATCGGACTACTATATCATATAGCTGCCATAGGAAGAATCGGAGACACTGCATTTTTATGAAAAGTGTTTTTTGTTTTTCAAGATATCAAAATCAAACATGGTATATCGATGTATATTTAAGATGTGTATAATCTGACAAAATTTAAACAAAATCGGAACACTATATCAAATAGCTGCCATAGGAACAATTGGGTCAAAAATAAAATATTCCTATCAAAAGAATTTAAAATGTTCTTAGAAGACTATTAAAAGGGTATAGACTTGCTGAAGATAGCAATATTATTCTTTTTTTAATATAATATTGGCAGTAATATTGCAATTGGCGCTTCTGTAAGCAATATTATTGTTCGTATCATTGAGTATAAAGCAGACAGAATAGAAATCTCTTAAGGAGCTTTACCAATTGAAGTAACTATTAGGAGTCATTGCCTAAAAGCTTCGAGGTCAAATTTCTGCTCTATTTTCTATAAGCATAGTCAAGGTTTGTGAAAGACTAAAAAGCTTCCGCTGACAGCTGTCAAAGACAAATTGTCAAACTGGCCCCGCTCATAAAATTTTTGTGCAAATAAACAAATAAACAAAAAAAAATAACAAAGAGAAGAAGAGGAAAACACACTCAAATGAAACTCGATGTTTCTATTGAGACACAACCTTCAAAACAACATAAAGACGAACACGAACGTGTGATGCAGTTTTCCGCAATGTGAGGCCAACGGTACAACAAGCAGCTGAGCGAGAGGAAGGCGGGTAGCGGGCGAGCATAAATAAGAGAGCGATTGAACAAAAAAAGAGAGAGAGAGAACTGCAAGTTGAAGATGGCAGAGCGAAGAGCGAGAGATGAGTCTGCTTGGTTTTCGGGGCGTGGGTTGAAAAGAAACGACAAACGAGAAGAGCGACAACAATAGCAATGAAAACGAGCAGACGAAGGCAGGTGTGTGTGTACCACAATTATTGACTGAATGACTAAACGAATGACTGCGAAATGGACGAACAGACAGAGAGACAGATAGACAGACAGTTAGACAGACAGAGAGACATGACATTGCAATGCCGTTGCCGACATCGTCGTTAGACTTGCACAACAAACACAAACGAAATGGATTTTTTAATTTTTTTGTTTTGCTAAACTACTTAACAACAACAACAACAACAACAACAGCAGCAACAAATATGAATAAAAACTAATGTAAAATATGGAAAAATTTTTATTATATTTATTTATTTTTTTTTTTTCGCAAGAATAGATAAACAAAACAATTAAGGCACGTGCATAGGCAAACGACTTGAGAGATTTTTTTTGGGGGTTGGGTTGAGGGGGTTAGAAAACACACACAACTAAAACAAACTGACAGATCTGACAACTTTATCAAAGTGTATCTTCCTATATGTATGCCCACCCCAAATTGCAATACCAATTTCAAGTCTAACGACCGTTTAGAACAATCACTCCGGCTCTTAACTGATGGCAAACACGTTTTAACATTCAAAAGTCCACGGGGAAATCTTCAGCAATGTGCATAATTCATAAATGTGCTCAGTTTTTCAGGGAAGAGGCTTTTATATTTCATATACCCTTTAGAATTGTGTGAAAAAGGGTATATACTGGCAGTAGGATGTAATTTTCAAAGAAATTAGTGATGCTGTTCGATCAATTGCTATATTTTCTTAAGTCAGGGTTAAAATAAGTAGTTAAAAATAATATTTATATCTTAGACCCTTTAGAAATGTTTAAAGAAGTGTATATAAAACAGACAGTAGTAGGCAATATTAGCATTTAATATTCTGATTTTGGATTAAGAAATGATTGCTGTTAGATCAAGTGCTATAATTTCTAAAGTCAGTGTAAAAATAAGTAGCTAAAAATGATTTTATAGTAGAGTTTTTATGTATTATTTAAACTTTAAATTGTACAGCAATTTAAAAAATTCCAAAATACAAAATTAGTCTAGCTAAATTTCGTGCTAAATTACAAGCTTTTAGGTTTTTATTTAGAGTTTAAGACAAAAAATTGGGCTTTTTCCTAAAGTGACACTGCTAATTTTTTCAACACAGGTATAATTTATTCTAGATCGGTCTATCTTTATATATCCATCGATCTCAGAGACTATAAGATCTAAAGATATAAGATTTGGTATGTAGGTTACTGAATACCCAATACAAACTAAATTTATTACAAATTTTATTAAACAATCCAATCACACACAATACCAAGTCGATAAACTTAGTTTTTTTTTATTTTAAAAATCTAGCATTTATCTCAGCTGTATTTTGGGTATTTTCTGGTCAATCGGACTCTCTATTTATCTATTTTCTCTATCTATCTTCCTTTTTTAAAAATCTAGCATTTATCTCAGCTGTTTATTTAGGGTATTTTCTACTCTATCACACTCTACTAGTGTATTCCTATTTGCTAGGGGGTTGATTTTGTAGCCCTTAACATGCCAGCCATATGTCGCATTGCAAAAATGAAAAAAAAAAAAAGTGTTTGCCAATCGTAAGCGAGTTGCACGCGGCGTATGCGTAATTTAAGTTCAACACTAATTGAGTTGCCGACGCAGGGCCATTGCCACTTGCCACTTGCCGCTTGCCACTGCAGCAGCAGCAAAGCGTCGGCAAGCGTCGCAACCAGGGCAACATCTGGGCGGCCATGGGGAATTATTAGGTTACAATTTTATCTGAGTCGCCTGACGATTATGACAGATGGCTGTTGTTGCTGTTGTTGTTCTTGTTGTTGTTGTTGCTGCTGTTGCTGCTGCTGAAGTGGCAGCTTCTCAAGTGCTTGGCTGCGCTTTTGGCATGTGGCTTGCAGAACGACAGGCGCGGCACAGGCACAGGGAGCCCCTTCTCCAACTCCATCTCCGTCTCCAACTTGGCCTCAGTTTCAGTCTCAGCCACATGTCATGATTGGTTTTCATTGTGGGTGTGTGTGTGTGTGTGTGTGTGTGTGTATCTGTGTGTGAGTCATGGTACGTGCTACCGTTCAAAAAGTTATTAAATTTTAATACGGCATGTGCTCAAATATATATTTTTTGAACAGCCTTTTAGCCATGCCGCGCCGCTCCTTAATGGCTCTTAGAGTGTTGCATGGTCAGGGGGCAGTTGCAGGGTGCTGCGGCACAGTAAAGGGTTTACATCCAAATGTTAACACGTACGGTACGTGGACGCCATTAGCGTAAACAATTTACGGATGCGTTCTTGAGTGTCTGCCAAATTGCTGGCAATGTATTATAAATTTGCTGAATGGGTCAACTAAATAAGTTGCATTGCCAATTTTCCACAAAATGTTGTAAGTTTGAACGGTTTAGCAGGCGCGGGGGCAAGGGTGCTCTAATAAATAGAATTTATGTGCCATTTTTGATGTGCACGAAAATGAAATAAAAGCAAGGTAAATGAGCACAGTGGGATTGGCAAAGGATATAGTGAAGGATTCAAAAATGTGTTCAGATAAAGGCCGGGAAAATTTGACTTTTTGGAAATATTAAAATTGATATTTAATGATAAATATTTGTTGAAATGATTTTTGCAATTTAAGACTTGAAATAAGAGAAAAAAATGATATTAGTCAAAGAAAACAGATCTGATTAAAAAGTATATTAAATAGCATAAATTTCAATTAAATCTTTAATTTTGGGCTTTAGATATAGTCTATGGAGTATATATTATTTAGAGCACAATATATTTCAATAGTTTTCTTTTTTTTATGCATTTGAAATTATTCTTAAAATAATTGTATTTAAATGAATTAAAGACCCGGATTAAAATGAACTTATCTGTTTGAAATACTAAAACTTTAATTTTAAGATTTATTTTGGCTTGTTATTTAAAGTTTTATAGGTAGTTTTAATAGAGGTTTTCTATACTTTCCATTATCCTTTTATTTATGTGTTTACACTCAGTTTAAATAGAGGTTTTTTGTACCTTACATCTTTTAACAATTTATCATATTTCCTATCGTATTTTGATTGCTAAACCAGACAATTAAGCAAGACAAAAATACACTTTCTTTTCCACTTGACACATGACCCATTAAAAGGTCACTTGACACAACTTTTTGAGCACTAATTGGCAGCGTGGCGCCCATGGTGACTTGTCAAGTGACCCACTGACCAGTGCCAAAGCAAACAGACGCCAGTGGAACCACATCAACAGCAGCAGCCACTGGCAGCCAAAGGCAGCGATCAGATCAAAGTGAACTGGGAGCAGATTCCATATGTTTGCCAGCAGACAACTGCAGTTAATAGCCAAGGCAAGGCGGCCAGTTGGGTGGGGCTGATATATGTGGAATGGGAATGGGAATAGAGATGGGGATGGGGACTGTGGCGCATCAACGTCAACAACATCATCATAAACGGCAGGCAACGCAATGTGGTACAATGTGGCAACCTACTTACTGTCCAGTTGCAGCTGCAGCTAAAAACATCAATCAATGGTTTAGCTTTGTGTGCCTGTTGCAAGTTGCAAGCTAGCTGACAGAGCGCCACCTACTGCCAGCTGCCGGACTCTCTGAACTACTACGAGTTGCTCTGGCAATGATGATCATGAACATTTGAATCATTTGTCGCCTCAATTCTCGACACTCAATGAAATTTCCATTCAGTTTTTAAACGCTGTCTAATGAATTTCAATGAAATTCACACACAAACACGCACATCAAAAGTATTTTGTCAAATTTACAAATTTACGTAGCAAACAAACAACAATTTTTCGTATAATGAACATCTGTGCAAACAGCGCTCAGTTATATGTAGATGGACTGGACTCTATATATACGTAATGCCATCGCCCCGAATAAAATCACACACAGAGAATGCCACAAATGGGCAGCAAACTACTGTATGGCCAATTGGCGGATGAGCGTGTGTGGAATGCGCTTTGGAAGCTGCCACAGTGGCAGGGAAACAGTGGTGTAGCTTTAGTAGGGGTCAAATATAGTAGGGGTAAATATTTAAGTCATAGTTATAAAAGTATTAAATTGGCATGATTTTGTTTTAGAAAATTAAATATATTTCGCTTTTACGAGGTTCAGTTTTAGACGTATTATGATCAGTTTTGGGCATATTATGTCTGAATTGCTATTTTTATATAAAAGTTTATTATTTTCTGGCATTAAGTTGCATAGAACTTTTTGCTGTACGGTCACTCTGTTTATTGTTTAAATTGCCTTGAAAAATTACCAAAAAATGAAAAACATTTTTTTTTATAATTTTCGACGTTGACTATCTCATCAAGAGTGCTTTGATTATCTAAATTATTTTTATAATGAGCAAGCACCATACCTAGGAACCCTAAAAAAGGATAAATGAATTAAACTGTGATCGCCATTCTCCCCGCAATATGATTTCAAAGAAGATCCTTCAATATCAATTGTTGTATCAATAAAAAAGCAAAGAAAGTTCAAAAATTGGTTCTATCATATGGAAAAGTGAATTGATTTTCAGAAAGAATAGTTTGCAGAACAAAGAAAACATTCGCGACCCTAAATACCCAGTTATTTATGACTATTGAAGAAAGGCTCGACACTCTACTGAAATCACCCACAAAATATTAAATTTCTTAATTGACAATTTGAAATAATATTTCCCACGACAAAGATAAATTTATGTACATTTTTAGCAATATGTGCTAATCAAGTGAAACAAAATTGAACAGCATATTTTTGCAGTATTTTTGTATAAATACTAAAATATTAAATTGTGCTGAATAGATTAAAATAATTGTATTTTTGTATAACAGACAATAAATAGAGTTCTTAATGAAGAGAAGAAAACTTTACGTTAGCTCTGATGGATTAAAAGATATGGGCAGTAGAATATAAGTTTTTGTGGTGTGTTATTCAAGTGAAACATTGTATAAATAAAGCAGCCCATATATGAATCCCCAGGTTATCACAAGATTATCACAACTTATTAAAAAATGTGATTGTTTACCCTTGAACTGGATACTGTCTAACTGTTATTATAATTTTTTAAATTTCAGAAAAGTCTATAGCACCCATAGCTCTGGTTCACCCCATTTGCTGCGCCACTGCAGTAGACCACATCCGCATCTCAGTATCATCATCATCAACCGCATCATCAGGCATCATGAGGCATCATAAGGCATCTGTTGTGCTCCAATTTTCACAGCTGGCCAATTTGGTGTGCTAATGAAATCGAGCGCGTTTATTTGTTTATATGGCATTTGTCAGCTGTGCCAGTGTGCCATAAACTGAGTCCATTCACATTCACATTCACATTCATATCAACATATATATCGTATATCGAGTATCGAGTATATATAATCTACTACTGGCCACTGGTAATTGAAACGCGGCGTGTGTCTAAATTGAGTCCAACACAAAAGATACGAGTTCAAAATAGAAATAGAAAAAAATCAAGAAATTTACCCACTGACAAAACTTGTCCGTCAAACGTCCATCGAGCATTCGCCTCGGCCACCGGCGTCGATTGCAAACTGAGATCTCTAAGAAACCGTCACACAAATTAGCTGAATATATCTCGATCTACATATAGACAGATCTTGAGATTCGTATCACTTGTCTCGGCTAGATCAACGGCAGCAGCAGCAGCAGCGCCTCAAGCTAATAAATGCAAATTTTCTAATTGTTATTAACAATTGCCGCTGTGGGCACATAGTTAAGCAATTAAAAGCCACCAGACTTGAGTGCAGACAGCAATAAAAACCATTTTGGGCACTCACCACAATTTGTCGGATTTGATTTTAAATGTGATATTATAACTAAAGGTATATCAACTATGTCAGAAGGTGTGCCCCATATATTGAAAGATAGCAGTTAAGATATTTTTAGAAAATCATTTAGCATATATGTATAAAATTCCTTAAGTATCTTAATGATATTTGTCACATTAAATTGCATATCTCATCTGTTTAAATAAAGATGCGATAAATTTATAATTTCTTTTTATCTTCAATAAAATACTTTACAGATAAGCGAATTGTATTTTTAAACTGGCTTGTTGCATCTTGCCGTCTATTCTAAGTGTCACCTAAAGAAATATATATATTTTAGTTTAAATACAAAAAAAAAGTCAATAAAACTAAGTTCAATTTAAGTGTTATCATATAAAATAAATAAAATTAGCCGAATATTAACATATAAAAATGGAATCCAACATTTGGTAATACCTTTTTTGGGATTATATTAGATTTAAATTCAATATTTTTAAAATGTAAATATTCATAGCTTCAATATCATTTATGTTAAATTTTGTTTATGAAAGGTTCATTAATTTCATTAAGCAGATATAAAAATATAGTCCAAATCTATTATTTAATAATTTAATTGTTGGGTTATATAAGAGTCAAATTCAATATTTTTAAAATCAAATATTCATAGCTTCAATATCATTAATGTTAAATTTTTTTACGGATGGTTCAATAATTTCCTCAAGAAGATATAATATTTATATGCATATTCAATAAAAAAAAATCGTTAATAAATGCATATTCATTAAAAAAAATTTGCCTAAATAAAGACTTATTTTGGAATTACTTTAATGCTGAACAAATTATTTAATTTACTATTGAAATTTTAAAATTATATATATTAGAATTTTAGCTATACTTTACTTTATGGAACCCAAGAAATAAGCTAGCCTAGTAGATACTGCCTAACTAGTAATTAGAGTGATATAATATACTTCAGAATTAGTTTATATATATCTTAATTTAGTTTATTTAACCATACATAATTTTAGGTAGTGCATCTACTGTTCGTTTAAATAAATTTATATTTGTATTTTTTTTTTTTAGTTATATTTTCAGTGCTTTTCAATTGAGTTTTCGTTGCTGAATTAGCAGTGGATTATGTCAGGCAATTAACAATGGCACATTGCAAATTGTTGTTGCTGCTGTTGTAAGTTGTTGTTGCTACCGCATTTCGGCTTTGTCAGCGGCACGTTTTGCAGTACGTTGCAAAAACAAATACAGATACAAATACTTGCACTCGCATTCATACTTGTATTCGTATTCGCATTTGTATTTGTATTCGTTTTCGCACTCATTCTCAAATTTGGAATTGCAATCGACGATGTGTTGCGTGCACTTTTGTGAACTTTTGTGGCTGCAGCTACCGTAATCAACAATTGTTGTTGCTGTTGTTGTTGCTGTTGCATGTAATTAAGCAGCATTGACATGTCTAGTTCGAGTTCGAGTTCGAGTTCGAATTCGACAACTGCGCACAGCAAATTGACGTCAGCGCATGCGTCAGCATTGATTGAAGCGGGGTGGGGTGGTAAGGCAGGGCATGTTACATGCGTCGGCTATCAACGATCTCCGATCTTCAGCCGAGCAGCAAGCGACATCGAGATTGAGATCGCGATCTCTACCTGGGGCGTGACTTTGGCATTGTCGCTAATGCTAATGTTGTGTGTGATAAATATGTATATACATATATGTACATAAGTGTGTATGTAAAGCTATGTCAAGGCTATTTTGGACAGGGTTGTCATCATCATCATTGACAGATGCGTTTGTTGAATATTTGACACCTGTTTCTTTATGGCTAAAGTCTTAATCGAGTTGCCAAAAGTAAATGATATACAGGGTTGTCATCATCATCACTGACAGATGCGTATATGACACCTGCTTCTTTATGGTTAAAGTCTTAATAGAGTTGCCAAAAGTAAATGATATACAGTGCAATTTATCAAAACCAATTTTGTTTACTATAACGAAAATGTTTAAAAAATGTCAAAGAAAAAAACATTTTTTGAATAATTTTCGCATAAATATGAAGCACTAAAAAAATATATTAATTAATTAAACAAAAATGCTGTAGCCTACAAAGTTTACTATTTTCAAATTACACTATACATATGTACTCATAACTGACTTCTGCTAAATATTTAAAAAAAATATTAAGTTCACACGTGCACATTACGAGATAAAATAAAAATATATAACTTGAATTCAAAGTACAGTCACATTGACCTTTATATATAAATCATTAAATTTCATGCTATGCCATTAAAATATATTAAACTAAAAAACAACAGGTGCACAAGTTTAAAAAACACATTTTAAAAATACTTAATAACTTTATCATACAGATCGTTAAAGTAGAAACAGGAAATTGGTGTACTTTAATATAATAAATCTAGACTACAATTATATTATTATAATGCTGCAAAATAACTCAAATTTAAAAAAACTTGAACAAAAAATAACAATTGCAGCTATGTAAATACAATTTTTAAAGTTATTTATGATTATTTGCATTAAAACTTGATATTGATTTGTGATATGGGCAATATATATTGAAATTGAAATTATGTGCAAAAATCGTAATATTAGCTGCAGTAGTCATATAAATTTCCAATGTGTCTGTTATCTTACACAAAAATCAAATTAATATGACAATACTCAATTTTTAATTAAATTGAGAACGAAAATTAAAAATTAAAAAGCTACTTTATAACGAGTTTAGAGTTGTCAAACAAGTAATTCAATATTTAATATTCAATTCAATTTAAATAAGTTTATGTTATACATCTTAATAAAAAAGCGATTGCATTAATCTATTTATTGATTTAATTTTATTAACTATAATATTCTAATTTATTCAAAAATGTGTACCGTATTTAATTAATTATATTATTTATTAAAGGAGATCCTCTTGGCCATCTGATCATCTACCTATCTATCTATCTTTCTACATATATTTTATTTAACTACCTATAAATCTATTGTATCTATTAAACTATCTTTTGATCTATCTATTTGTTTAACTGTTAATCTATCTAGCTAAAAAACCCTTGATATTTTCATGGTTTTCATATTTTTCCAAGCACTCAAAACCAAGAACCAAAACACTTAGCCTCTGACGGTGGTGCCACCACTTGAAAATGTTGCACCGCCACATTGCAATTAGTGTTAAAAGACACAAACATGCCGCTGCTGCTGGCCAGAAAGAACCAAGGAGAAGAGTGGGGATTCAGGAAGAGCTAATACTACTAATTGGCCTAATTCTCACTTCTTTTTTTTTTTTGGTCTGGCCCACGCAGGAGGTTGGTAAAAAGTTTATGGACAGCTCATAAATAAACAAAAACAGTGCAACATAAGGAACAAGAAACAGAACAAGCTGGCAACATGAGTGTCGGACAGGAGAAGTTCCAAGAGATAAGCAGATGAGATCGAAGACGAGCAAAGATCATGTTGCGTGGAGGCAGGAGTACATACATAGTAGTGGGCGGAAGAGGAGGAGGTGGCGGTGGCGGTGAATGTTGCAGATGGGGCGGTGGCGCGTTCCGGTACGTGTGAGCTGATATGTTGGGTGGTCTGTTCCAAATCAATTGCTGCCCTCGCTCAAACGAAATCGAAGCAAAGCATAACGAAAGGGATTGGGGGGCAAGGATGGGGTATAAAATCTCAACATATTCCTGGCCACTTTTTTTTGGAGAGGCTGAGGAAGCGGCTGCGGCAGTGTGGATGATGCCATGCGGCGGGTTGTTTATTTTGCATAAATGTTGCCCCAAATATTGCAGCTGTAAACACATAATGAACGCCGATCCCAGCCGATCGCAACTTGATAATGATGTTGATGTTGATGCTGATGCTGATGATGATGCCCTGCCCTGCGACTTCTTTTTTTGCTTGAATAAATATTTGTTTAAAAATTCCGCTTGCCACTGCCCACATGATGTTGCCCCCTTGGGGCAAGTGGTCGCTTCGCATGCGCCCACACGCCCATACGGCTGAGACTGAGGATGAGAGAGAGACCACCACGAAATCGATCGATGTTGCAGCTGCTGCTGCTCCAGCAAATATGCTAAGTGCTGAGTTTGTCTTGAAAGTCTTGTTGTTGCCTTTTTATAAACAATTTTATTGGCTGCAACTTTTGTTGCTTCATTTTTATTAAGTTTGGAGTTTACTTCAAAAAATCCCCAACACTCCACTTCATGCCACAACGCCCACAGCCAGCAGCTGGGCATCTCTCTCTCTTTTCAACACCTTCTGTTTGGCGTTTTATATTGTTATGTTTACAGACTCTCTCTCATGCCACAATCTATTCATAATTTCAATTGACTGCAGAAACCATGTGAAACGGATATGGTGCGATTTTGTATTGATTAATTGTTGCCCGCACCTCGCCCAGTCTATAGACTCTATAGCGTCTGATTTCCAGACATTGCCTTCACCATATGATTAACATGTTTGGTTTTGGGCCACTTCTGCCCTCAGCTGTGTGGCATGGAGTGGCACTGTTGTGGATGTTGTTGAATTTTTTTTAAACAAACTTTGCCACTGCCACACACTCGATTTGTTTGGGTGGCATGTTCAGCCTCAATCCCAGCTGCTTGTTGAAGGAATCTGTGATGCTGGAATCTGGGAATTGTTGCTGTCGACACTGTTATATGGCCATGTGCGTTGATTTCTATGTTGATGTGTGTTTGACTTTAGTTTTGGGTGTATAATTTTTGACAGATCTGTGAAATGTTTATAAGCAAATTGTTGAAAAACCCCAACCCACACAATGATGATGTGGCATAAACAATATTAAGCTGATTATTTATTTTTTATGAACTTTTTTGAAATACTTAGAACTCTAGAAAATAAGTTCAATATGTATGAAAATTATGTTTCTAGCTAAAAATTTATATAGTTGAAAATATGTTAAAGTATTCTGATAAGAAAACTATATATATATGATAAGCAAAACTTATTCGGCATAAAAATTGGTTTAAAAGTTTAGGAACACCATATTATTCACAACTTTTCAGGAATAAATTTTAATCAATTTTTAGCAAAATATTTTAATCTATTAATCAATAAATATATTTTCAATATTATGTATAATTTTCAGAAATTATAAATATTGAAATACCAAAACAATCTGTAAGACAAAGCCTGACTAAAGAAATATTCCTCATAAAAATCACTTGAGTTTTGACAAAGTTATGATTGTTTAAAATAAACAGCGAACATTTTATAGGAACTTGCTTTTAATGGAACTATAAACTATAAACTATAACTATTATAACCTTGTCAAAACTCTTGGTCATATTTTCGCCTAATTTATTACCATGTAAATGAAAAGTTATCAAGTGTACAAGGTCTTGTTGCTAGTCCAAGCAAAAATATAAATTATATTCGAAATATAAGCAACCAACACAATAATGACAATAAAAAATAGCCACAACCGATTGAAATATTATTATTAACCACTAAAAAGAATAAAAAAGCAAAAAAAAAAAGAAAAAAAATTGTCGACAACGACCTGCTCCAGGTGAGGCTCGAACTCACAACCCCGGCATAGCTCATACACAGAGTACTGATTATAAGTACCGTGCGCTAACCAATTGCGCCACTGGAGCTGTTGTTCGAGGGCTGCCAAATGCTCAACTAAAGCTGAGAGACGCTGAGAACTAGAATATTCTACAAATGAGAGCGACCATTAGTTTTTGCTCTCGCACGCGCGCTCTCTCGCTCTTACTCACAGTTTGATTGAGGCACGCTGTATCAGAGTGTGTGTGTGTGTGTGTGAGAGCGTGCGTGTGTAAGCATTTGAAATTTTTGTTGTTTCTTTGCTGCTTTTGCTAATTCGGTGGTTCAACATTTCTGATAAGAATGTGGCATTATTTAAATTTAATTCAATATAAAATGTGTGTAAAACACATAATAAATTTGAGCAAGTTTAAGCTTTAAGTGTGCACGCGCTGATAGTGGCAAATATTGTGTGGTATACACTTGCTAAAGGTATTATATTTTTGGCAAGCAGAGTGTAACGTACAATTGCAAACTAATTAAATGGATTATAGAGAATTGAGATTTTTTATATGAAACCTTATTTTTTAGCAGCTCTGAAAGGGTATTTAGAACACGTAAAGCGTGCTATTCTTTGTTGTTGATTAAGCAATCGCATTCAGACAATGTAATAGCATTATTAATATGTATTAATCATTGAAAAGTGAAATTTGTTTAGTGGCAGTTTTTACTTTCAATGGACTGGCTGGGCTCGTCGAGCGACCCACTAAGCAGTGTAAACAATGTAAATTTAATGCTTTTCACTTTCATTTGGAGAACAGGTGCAGCAGAGCAGCGTCAATTACGAAAAGCCCGTTAAAATTGCAGCGACAGCGACGGCGACGGCGGCGACGTAACAACAGAACCAGCTCCAGTTGGCACTGCGACCCGTTAAACAAAACAAAACACAAAAAAAAGAGATATAAAAAGAAGAAAAAATACAGTTACAATTCGATTTCAAATGAATTGCAAAATGCAATGAAACAATGGGAAAAAACAAAACGTAAAGCAAAAAAAAAATGAAAGAAAAAAACTACTCGTACCGTGCACGAGTATCGAGTACTACTCGGTCAGCTGCGATTACCTAGAAATCAACCTCGGAGTCAGTCAGGAAATGCAAATTGCGCTAATTACGTTGGGCATAAAGCGTTGCGATATATTTTTACTGTTGTTATTGTGGATGATGTTATTATTGCCATAATCGTTTCTAACTGAATAAGAAATAAAATGCAATGCAATGACCATAAACAACAACAAACAACAACAATAACAGCCGTGACAAATGACCATTGTATGACATTAATAATAATAATTTAATGCTGGAAAAATGATTTCGCAATGGAAAAAACTTAGCGAAGCGAGCAAAGCAAATCCCTTGTCATGTCATGTTGTAATTAAAAAAAAATAAAAATATGAAAAGCGACAACAGACAGACAGACAGACTGTTAATAATACTAACTTACAATTAATGGGCAATTATGTAAAACGCCTTATATGTGTACATACATATGTATATGATGAGATGAGCGATGATCTTTTGGACTTTACAATCCGACGACATAATCACAAAACTAGAATAATAAGTACAATTTTATGCGCTACTTGTTCCACATAAAAATGAACTATAACTGTAACTTATAATGCCGAGAATCGATTGAAATCGAATTAAAAGAGTCCGGAGTATCAGCGTCGCATATCAGCTACGTTGAGGTTCCCCACTTGACACAACTATTTACTATTTATATAGTTCCTAGGAGGAGCTCATGTCTGGCGCCAATAAAATCAAACAATGATAAAGCCGCACAAATTGCCCTGCTTCGGGGAAATATATATATACATATAATATGCATTTATATATAAAAATATATTATAATATATGATTAAAGTCGAAGAACTCGTTTGAGATGCTACCAAAACTAATTGCACTTTAGCTTTTTGCAAGTCAGCTATTGTGTGCATTTGAAAAAACCCCCATAAACTTCTCCGTAATCCGTAATAAATTTAATCTAAGACGATTAAAATAAATTGATGAGTCAATAAAAAAAAAATAATTAAATATCGAATGCAGTTAAGCATAAGAATGCTCTAGCGGAAAGTCCTAAACTAAATCGTTTCGGTTTTTGACAAATTTATGACAGTTGAACATTTAAGAAGATATATTTTTTTGTTTTTCTATATACGTACATACATACACACTTACCGCTGTCTTTTTCGTCTCGATATCAACTGATAAGCTTAAAACGGAACACACGAAATTCACTCGAAAAGTCACTGATAATTCACTGATTTAGTCATGCATAAAGGGCCACCCGAAAAAAAACAAAAAAAAAGCTTCCACTGCGATTGCAGCTCAAAAGCGAATTAAGATTACAGTATTATTGTTGTTCTTGTCTTGTGTCATCTCTAGGTCTTGTGTGAGACACATACACACACGCGCACCGAGCTTATCAGTTGACGTCGCCGTCGCTGCACTTGTAGCGCCACTTTCCGTTTCTTTTTACCAGTTCAATGATGATTTTGACGTCGACTTAGACTCCGACTCTGTTTCTGTCTCTGTCTATGTCTCCGGCTGCAGCTGCAGTTGACAATATGAAGTGGACAACACGGCGATTATGATAGGCCAGTGAAGATTCATTATTGACACAGCTGCAGTTGTTTTTGCTGTTGAACTTTGCAATGTTTGCGCTGGCAGCGACTTTTACCCCAGGGCCGGTTAATCAACAGGCTGCAGTTGCGTCGCAGTCACTGTCCAGCATCAGCACACACTGGCGAAAGAAAAAGAAAAAATGAAAAAAGCTTTACAGAACGCCTGCGCAGCTTTTGCAAGCTTCTCTTTTACTCTTGCTGCCGCCCCCGCAATGCACAACTACCTTTCTCTCTCTTACTCTTTTTCAGTCACACACACACACGCACACACCTAAAGCATACACTTTGCATGTTATTTGTTTCGTTTATTTGACTTTCTCATTAACTTTTGCTTGCTTTGCACTGTTCACTTCTTATATTTTTTTTCCTCTTTCTGTTATTTTGTTTAACTGAAAGTTGCCGCAAGATTTGTATGCGCACCTGATCAAACTTCGCGTTCACGTCATTTTCTCATATTGCCTGCGTTTAGGTCAGCCAAGCAACAGCAACTGACGCCGCAGTCGCAGTCGCTTGTGGGAATTTTTTTTTGTTGATCTTGTGATTTGCAAAGTTTACACACATTCTTTACGTTTTATGTGTATGCCCATTATGAACGTGTAAAAGGGAATAAGAAATGGAAGCTGAAGTGCAAGAAGCTTTAACTGTTTCATTCAGGGTGTCTTGTAGTCGAGCATACTCAACTAGAGCATTCTTACTTGTCTCTTTTTATTTTTTCGTCTTTCCAGCTTAACGCGGTGTGATGCTGAAGCCTAGGCCTAGACTTTGAGTGGTGGCCTGGAAGCGACACAGGTGCCGGTATTTAAGCAATTAAAGTCTATTAAGTTAAATTTATAACCAGCAACCGCAATGGTTATACTCGTAAATTAAAAAATTTAGTCAAATTAGCGCAGCGGCTGCGACGGCATGAAAAATGCTAACCAAAGCGTCGGGCGTCGGGCAGCGGGCAGCGGGCAGACAGGCAATTGCCATTGCGAGTGCGAATGCGAATGCGAGTACGAATACGAGTGCATTGCAGGTGTTTGAACTCAAATGTCAGCCAAACGTCGCGACGAGTCGCCAAGGTAGGGTAGCGGGGTGCTAAATAATTGGGCGACAGACGCTGACGTTGCGTCGCTGCTGGCAGTAAACATAAAATTTTGCGAACGGCGATCGTTCAGCGTTCAGCGCGTGCAATGCGAAATGCAAAACAAACAGTTTTATTCGATATCACACCTACATACCCACAAACACACACAGAGACAGCAAAAAAATGTCTCAATCTGAATAATTAAATGCGTTCAGGAGTAAAAGTATGTCACACAAACACACACACACACACCCATGCACAGTAGCTCAATGCAAGAGCGAGAAAGCTCTCTCACGCAGCTGGAAAGCAACAGAACGCCAACATTCCAATTGGGGTGCAGCCGCAGCAAGCAGAACTAAGGGCGTTGACATTTCGAGGGCATATGCAATATGAACCGTGGTTCAGTCCCAGTTCCAGTTCCAGTTATATTTTCATTTCCAGTTACAATTCCAGTGTCAGTTGCACCCTATGCTGTGCTGATTTGTGCCTGTCAGCTGGACTCCAATTTTTTATATGCGCCGCATTTGAATTTCTGTTTCGTCAACTTAATCAAAACGGCGGCCCCAGAGTTTGGCGCTGGCGCTGGCGCTGACGCTGTCGCTGACGCAGGCGCAGCCAAAACGAGCTGGTGACAAATCTGCAAAACACAAAACTGCAGCCGTGCCCATTGTCTCCAACCTCCTGGCATGGCATCTGCATGTGGGCGTCGTTTTGCGGACGCTGATTTTCGAATTTGATTTTGGGCCGGGTTTAATGTTGTTATTGTAATTGCTGTTGGTGGGTCAAATGCCTGGCCAAAAGGGTGTGACGTTTGTTTTGGTGACTGTCGCCGTCGCTGTCGCTGTCACCGTCACCGTCACCGTCATCGGCTTTGACTCGGTTTTTTGGTTTTGGCTTGGCTCTATGTTGCCGCATGTGGGCTTAATTTATTTTGACTTTTGGCCATTTAGCTTGAGATTTATCTGGTCTAAACTATGCGCAGAGTCAACAACAACAACAACACAACCAAACAATGTCAACAGCGACAACATTTTGGAGTCGCCTGTTGACGCGTGGATTTAATGTGCCAAATGACTGCGTCCGCTTTCAGGTCCGAAACTGATAGAGTATTCGGGCCCGAGCCCCTGTTAACGGATTTTTGTATGCCACCGCCTGGGTGGGTCTCCATCTGGCTCTACTATAAAGCATACTTGACACGCCCGTCAAATTGAGTTGTCACTTTAAGCACAAGCTCATGTTTTTTGGGATTAAACCTAGCATCGTGATTATGGCATTTATTTTAAAGCAGTTACCATAAAAATACAATAAGTTATCATTATATAGGCACGATTCCAAGTGGCTTTAACTGCAGGTCTTTGGAAAAAACCCAGAAACCAAAAAAAAAAAAAACCATTTGACATCTCAATGAACTTTGCTAATTTGTTAAATATATAAAGAAATTCAATACTCTCTTCAATGTTCTCTACGTTAATAGAAGCTGTAAGAGGTGGGAAGTAGATAAAAGGTATATAAGAAAGTTTTTTAAGAATTAATTCAAAGATTTTCTGCAGTTTAGTAAACTATGAGCTGGTATTTAATATACATAAATATACTACACTTGAAAATATAGTAATATTAGAAAGTTTTCCTAATGTGAATACTCTTCTGCATCTTCAATTAAAACTCACATTTGAAGTAATTTCTTTTTTTTGTTTTCAAAAAGCAATACTTCTAGAAAAGGCAATTCTATACACTTTCCATTAGAATATATTAAAATAATCAATTAAATTCGATCTGAGAGTCTATTTTCTTAAATATATCATAGAAATATATGTATATACAGTTGCGGTCAAAATAATGTAATGGAATTCAAAAAAACTCAAAATTAAAGAGCTTTTAATTTATCTAAATTTTTAATTAAATTTTTTTTATGGAACGTAAATATATTGTTATTCCATCTGAGATAACAAAATGTATGTACATATATGAAAATTATGCCCAAAATTTATACGTATTCATCAATTGCGAACGCCTGGGTCGATTTGGTTCAAATAAATTTTCAGTTGTTCTTAATTGCCAGAGGAATATTTCTAGAAAATAAAATTTTGGGAAAACATTCCGAAAAAGTCGACAGCGCATCAACAGATGTACTAACTTTTAAGGTATGCACACTATTACTATAAAAACAATCACAGTAGGCAGTATTTTTCAAAATTAAATACAAAAATCACAGTAGGTTGTATTTTTTTAAATTATTTGATTATATTATTTGAAAATAGAGCCGCTAAAATTAATATATATGACAGAACAACGTTTGCCGGTTCAACTATAATATGATCATTTTGTTTTTCATTTTATTTTATTTTATTTTTTTGGAGACGTTTGTCGGGTCAACTAAGATATGATATTTTTGATTTTCATTTTATTTTATTTTATTTTTTTGGAGAGAAAATAAATAAATCTCATAATACCTACTAAAATATGATTATTTCATTTTCTACTAACGCTAAAGCCTTAGCTATAGCTTCTCTTATATACATACATTGTCTATAATAATTCAATACTTTCTCTATTCCAAATTAATGATATTTTCACAATTCAAAATACCCTTTAACTCGTCTCTAAAATTGTTGTATAAATAATACTTTTCTCATATTTAAATTGCATTTCTTTGCTCATTTTGTCTTTAAATATTTCAAGTGCTTGAAAGGCTTCAAAATAGTAATGACAATTTGAACATTTAACGCATGGCTTGAAACTCGAAAAACTCAGAAATTCAAAAACTGAAAACTGAAAACTCCGTATATATGTATCTTTGTATTTGGTTTTGTTTGTGTAGCAATCTCCGGGTGCGTGTAATGGCTCAATCAGCAGCACATTTCCCAATCAGTTCCCACATTAATTATGGAACAATTAAAAGATGCTGCTGCTGTTTTGGGACTGAGACTGAAGACTAAAGACTGTAGACTGAGTTCAGATCTGGGCCTGAGCGCGGGAATTCCACTTGAATGGCTGTCAATAGGGCCAAACAATGGGCCACTTGAAGGCGGACGCAGAGTGCCTGCCACACAAGGCAACCTAAACAGAGAGACCCTTAACCCGCATGTGTGTGTCTCATGATGATGACCGCCGGCGTGGACAAATCTCAGCTGGCAGCTGTGTGTTCCAAGTGCTTGCAAACTGAACTGAACCAAAAGGCAGCTAATTTCGTGGAAATTACAGCAGAGACAGCGACAAGATTGAGAAAGGCAGCGAACTCGGGAGACTCTGAGACTCTGAGGAGACACGGGAACGGGAACGGGGTGTTGCATTGTGAGCGGTAAGCGGCGAGCGGTGAGCGGTAAGCGAGCGTTACGCATTTCCTCTCAGGTGTGCCCGGTGTCGGTCGGTGGCAAACAAAAGCGTTAAAAGTAGGTGCAGCTGGGCAGCAAACTGCGACTGTGGCTGCTGTTGTTGCGGGAATGGCAATGGGAATCGGAATCGGGATTAATGAGCAACAGTCGCATACAACAATAACAACAACAAAAACAACAACAACAATAGCTACAAAGTGAGTGGGAAAATGGAAAGGCCGCTCAATGAGCAAACAAACAGCAAATAGCAACATGTAAGAGATGTCTGTAAACTAAACATGACACAAGTATTAATACCCTGCAAAAAAAAAAAAAACTAAAAAAATTATATATATAAAAACTCTAAATAATGTAAAAAAATTGAGATTCTACAATAATTCTTTACTGTTTCCAAAACGCTTTTATGTAAGGCATGTTATTAAAATATATTGAAGAAATTATATTAAATCGTTGCCTACTTGTAAATGTTGTTAAAATTCAAACCTTAATTTAAGAAATTAATGTAATGCACATAAAACTTATTTTTCTGATATTATTAAGCAACATTTTAGTACTGAAAGATGTTTAAAGGCAGATTATAAACCTAAATGTTTGCATTATGTATTTTTTTTTTTTTTTGTGATAATTTTTCCCGCATTTATTTATTTAATTTATTTTCTGTATTATTAACTATTCTTCCATATCTATATTATTAAGTAAAAAAGGCAAAACCTGTACTCTTTATATAGGACATTATACCTTTACCCCAGTACCCCATTATATCATTGTCCCCCTTGTAAGTCTATATTAATAACATTTAACGTGTTTAAAAATAAATAAATAAAATTTTACAATAAAAATACTAATTTGTAGGCACAAGGAATATATAATATTTAGAATATTAACTACTGGAACAGGCTTTAAAATATTAATAAAATCTAAAATATATATTGCCAAACAACGTATTTAAAGTATAACAATAATTCTATATATTAGAATCGATATATATACAATAAATAAATAAAAAAAAATTTTAAGGCATAGATTCAATGATTCTATAATGAGTTGCAAACTAAACATTAAAATGAAAATACTCTACACTTTGTGAGTGTATATTATAACAACAAGTTGAGGTAGAGCATAGTCTTATGTCTAGGCTGAATGGAGTTTTGACTCCGACGGGGCTGGTGGCTAATGATGCCGCTGCTACGTGACGTTCGTTGCCAAGTGGCAAGAGGCAGCAAAGAATTGTTTGTGATTCTTTTTTTTTATGAATTGTGGCATTCTTGCAGACATTGTTGTTGTTGTTGTTGTTGGATTGTTTGTCGTCATGACTGTCTAGCTCTTTATCTTTCTCTCTCTATCTGTATCTGTATCTGTATCTGAACGCAGACGCACCTCATTTTCCGGCTTACGGTAAAGTTTGTTGGCTTAACCGAAAAAAATAAATAAAAATATGAAAAAAATATGAAAAAAATCACGAATTAAAGATAATAAATAAATAAACGCTGACTGGGCAAGGAAACATTTTGACGAATCAGTTTTTAGCTACCATATTAAGATGCATTTGCTTCTGTTTTATTTTTTTTTAATATTTTTTTATACATCATTTAATTGACGGCTTGAGGACTTTTCACAATAAATCAAAAGGCCACAATGATTTGTTTGCAATTTAAATGCAAATAGCGACCACCCAGCAGAAGCAGGCAGTACAAACAAAAAGAAAACGAAGATATTGCAAAATTATAACTTAATTTCGAGAGTTAACCAAAAACGAAGAAACTTGCAACCAAACCAAAAATGCCCTAAAGCCACAACGGAGACGATGAATGCGGCCAAAAGTGGCAGCCACACAATGTGAAAGAAACCAGCAAAGAGACCACGGGGCATGATTTGTCTTCAAAACTTCAACTTCAACTTCAAACTAACACACAGTCACAAAACTCTCAACTTTAAACAAATGAATTCAGAATTGATTGAAATTGAACGACTTTAGCAATGAGCTTTAAATAAGATATAAATTTAAAGTTGAAGAATTGGTAAAATGTTGCAAAATATCTTGATAATTAAGGAAAATTAAAAACAGTTTACAAATGAAATTTATATTATTAATATAGTTACTTATTGGCACTTTAATATCATAAGTATATTACCTAATATATAAAAAATATTTCTTAAAAAGAAATAATAAAAAATCAATTGTTATAGAAATGTTGTAATTAAATAAAAAGTTTGTTTTCTTGTTATATTATTATAATGTACAAAATGTGTTGCAATATTTTATCCAAAAAATTCATAGACCTAGAGATCAATGGGTTGCAAAAAAAATTATGCAAAAAAAATTTTATAAAATATAGAAAGCTATTAAAAATTTTATATTTCCAAGATTTTTAGTGACGTATCATTTGTTAAATTGTGAAAATCTAGAAATCAGCCAACAAATTTAACTTTTCAGTTTTCAAATTCCAAAAATTACGTTTTCACAATATATATATTATATATATTATTTATATTATATTTCCTTAAAATTAAGCCAAGTTTTTGTATTACTTGGCGTATTTTTAAGTTCCTAAGCAGATTTAGCAATTTATTTGTTTTCTTAGAATATTTTTATATATATTTTTTTAAAAAATATATTAACTAAATTCCTATCTAAATTCCTATATTCCATTAATGCATAATTATAAAGCAGTTCCTTAATTACAATATAAAAAGTCTTTTAAAACTCAAACTCCCCTCAACTTTTGGGTGTAGAGCATTTGCAGACTTGCTAAGCTGCGGCAAAAGGGCAATTCCAAGAAACGCATTGCTTTTGTTTGACGGCTCGATGGGCTCTGGATCTGAGGCCCAATCTCAAGCAGATCCAGCACAGAGAGACCCAAGCCGATCCCCAAAATATTAATAAAAGTCGTCATCGTCAAAAGGAAGCGCAGTCGAGCCGAAAAAAAAGAGAACACAGAACACAGGAAAACAACAAAAAAATAAAAGCAACAAAAAGTTATGCCACGCCGGTGTTCAACAAATTTCAATCTCGGCTCAAAGGCAAAGGCGGCCAGAATAAGTTGAAGATGTTGCAGGGGGGCAAAAAGCGGGGCAAGCAGTTCGTTGTGGCCTGCACGTGCAGCATTGAAATGCGCAGCGCGTTGTGCCCAAAGGATCTTTGCCAAATAAAAAGAACCAAAAATGAAAATAAAATATAAAAAAATAAAGAAACGAAATGAATTGAAAGAATTCCTTGCGGGGCTCAAACGTCGACGGGCGACTCGAACTGAACTCATCGCAGATCAAACCCAAAGATATCTACAGACGGGATCGGGATCGGTGCCGGAATTCTTGCACACTTGGTTTAGGATCGTTTCAGTTCGTTTTGGTCATTTGCTTTTTTTTCTTTTTTCTTTTCTTTTTGACCAAAATGTGCCTAAGAAATTCTTTGGTTTCGCCTTCGCGTTTTGGCCTTTGATTTGAGCTTGAGCTTCAGCCTCAGCTTCAGCCTCAGCTGTGAGCTCTGATTCTCAGTTCTCAGCATTTGTGTGAATAGTTTTGGGTTTTTGTGGTTATTATACACTTACAGAGGGTATTATAATTATGTTGAGGCATGTGCAAAGATTTAAAGGGGGTGTATTTATTCTACAAGAGGATTAATAGCTGTTAATAAAGGGTTGCCTCGCTGTTTTAGAGCTATATTTATGATACTTGGCACAGTTGCATATTTTGATTATATATCTGAATCAGTCGGATCGGATGACTATATGTTTTAGTAAAAATATCTGGTAAGGCTGCTTCTATTGACTATCATAGGTAGATATGTCAAAATCAGACGGATTGGATTACTATAGCTTTTAGTAAAAATTGATATAAAGTTAAAAACTTTTTTTGAAAATTTTATTATTTATTTTATAAAAATTTCAAAAATTATAATTACCATATAAAGATCTTTGGAAAATCCTGTTTTTGTGTAAAAATGTTTATTTTTATTGATATATTTTTAAATTTTATTTTATGAAAATTTAAAAAATTATAACTACCATATAACGATCAAGGGAAAATTCTGGTTGTGTATAAAAATGTTTATTTTTATCGATATATTTTTATTAAATTTATCAAAATCAAATTTTTTGCTGTATTATATTTGATTAAAATCGTATAACTTGGTTGAGGTTAGAGTTTTATTATAAAAACTGATCATTTAAGAGTATATAAATCCAACACAGCTCACAGTTTTGCTGTTCTTTTTTATTTATTTATTTTTTTTTTATATACTATATTTTTTTTGGGCACTTTCAAGGTTTATTTTGCTTTGTCGTTTGCCTTTGTTCTGACAGAACCGAGAACCGAGAACCGTACGGGATGGGGCTGGGGCAGCACATTATATTACGATTTGAATTTCAGATTGAGTTTTAATAGCCAAACAACCGAACCCAAAAGTGAACCCAAACTCAAACCCAAACCCAAACCACACCTGCATTTTGGAGCCCCTTCTTTTGAGTGTGTCTGCGTTACTTTTCGCAGTTTTGTTGCATTTGCTGCAAAAAAAAAAAGAAAAAGCGAAACCCTGCCCCTTATATGGTTCTGTTTCTTTCTTTTTTTTCTTTATTTTTTGGGGCACTCACACTCTAAGCGATACCGTAGATCAGCCTGCCTCTGGGGCAACATTTCTGGGGTGTGAAATTTGCGCATAAAAGTAAGAAATTCAATTTCACGCTTCTTTATTAATTGGCCCAGCTTCGAGGTTCACTTTGACTTCAGCGTTAATGAGATTTTTGTACAGCGATTATGAGAGAGAGAGAAACTGATCCCCAACTAAAAAGAGATCTGCAACACGAATCCCACCTGAACCTCAAACCAATTGAGGACTCTGTGAATTTTGCCGACTCGGCGTGTTGTTGATGCGAATCCTGGCGATAGCGTTGCGTTAATTAGACAGCCGACAGCCTGATTAACAAAATGTGTATAAAATAAAATACCTGAATATGGGTTAAGAGATCTTTAAAAGAATTTGGTTTTTTATAGTCGAGCTAAGCATATAATCATGTCTAAGGGTTTGAGCGAAAATCACATTTTCAATTGGCAACTTTTTTACTAAAGGCAATTCTTCAATGATATTGAACTACAGAAGTCAAATTATTTGAAATTAAATAATATTTTAATATTATTTATTGAATTAAGTACGCGAAATTATTAAGCTCTTACTAAATGATTTCTAATTTTCAATTAAATAAAAAATAAATAAATTCTCAAAAATTTGTTAAAGAAAATTTGTTACAGAAAATTTTAGACGCAACTTTTTAAGTACAAAAATCATAAATATAGTAATAATAAATATAAGTATTTACAGATATTTTGTTATATTATTTGACATGTATATATTAGTAAATTACAAAAAATTATTTGCTTACCTGGAAAGTCAAATAACTATTCAATAAACTGCAAAAAAAAGATGAAAAAATTGTTAATAATTATTCAATCAATCAAATATCAACTCTACAACTCTCTAATACATCAAAAAATGTACTTAAAGCTATATTGTTGTAATTTTATATACATATGAAAGTTTAAGTCTAAATTGCAATAACTTTATCTATTTGTTAGTTAGTGGAAATATTCAAAAATAAACAACAAAAACAAAACTTTAAAAATATGTGCAATAAATTGCAGAAAACGTTTAATAAATAATTGAAAACAATTTGATTGAAAATTGTAAAATGTTGCAGAAATGAGCAAATGCAATATCAATAAAATTGTGACAGTTGACAGTTACCAACTGTGATATACTCTGTTTGTTTTAGCATTTTATAAAAACAACTTTTTTTATTTTATATAAGATTTAGAGAAACTGCAGATTAGTTCTATTTAAATGTCTATAAGAGTGATTTTCATACTCTATTTAAACTGGTCTACCAGTTATTTAATTATCTTTATTTCCGCCCAACACCAACCAAATATACTCACTTCCAACCATTGGTTACAGAGTATAATAAGCCAAAATGCAAATATTTATACCAGCTGCCAACTGCCAAAATCATCGACATTTGCGGGCGTTTCTATTTTTTTTGGTTTTTGACAATGTTGCCAAAATACTGCAGATGCCCCACCAAAACCACCATGCAACTGCGACAAGGCGATGACGAGCTGCCAAATGGCGTTGGCGGCATTTTGCAGCCTCTGCAACTGCAACAGAGACCGCAACTGCAACTGCAACTGCAACTGCAACTGCATCTGCATGTGGCAGCTACTGTCGCGACGCGTGAAAAACAATATTTATGGCAAACAAATTTTCATATCGACAGCTAAAGGCGCCGCAAGTTTTTTTTTCGTTATATTTCTTTTTTTTTTTGAGGCGCAGCCAACGCCAACATTTGGTTGCATGTTTGTGTGTGTGTGTTTGTGCAACTGCCACATAAAATAATTAGGCAGCTAGTCATAAAAAATGTTGCTAAAGGTGGACAACCCCCATCCAATATATTTACAATACCTGTGTAGTGTGTGTGGCAAGTTAATGTCAACGTAAATTTTGCAGTGCGAATAAGTGCGTCCATCAGCCAAGCTGGCAGTTAACTTGGCCAGCTCATAAGTTAGCCAAGTACTTGAAAATGGAATACTCAGAACTGGAACTGGATACTGTTAACTGCAGACTGCAGACTGTAGGCTGTAGATACGTACTGTTGCCTGTAGATACTTTATGCTGTCGGCAACCTAAATCAAAGCTCTTCTCTTTGGCAGCGCATAATCGTAAATTATATGCGAATTGAACGTCGCAACGTTGCAACGTCGCAAATGTGGCCAAACTGTCAACTGCCATTTTTGGGCATCTTTTTGGCCCGGCCAAAGCGACTCTTGGTCCAAATGCTGCTTTGACATGGCCATGACAAATGTGCGACGGAAGTGCCTGGCAAAAGCCGGCAAAACGGCGGCTTCTTTGAGCATCTTTATAATTTTGTTGTTTTTTTTTTGATTGTTTTTTTGCAGCCTTTGACAAGTTCGCTGATTTTCATTGATTGCAATTTTAATTCCATTAACAGAGGAGAGATAGAAAGAAAGATATAGACAGACAGATTGAGAACTGAGAATCGATAGCGTTGGCATTTAATGCTTGCGATATTATCGAGAAAAATTAAAATTAATTATCATAGTTAAAACTATCGATAGTAGTGACAACCTTGAGTAAAGTCATTCTACACTTAGGAAAAAATAAGGTTTATATTATTAATATAATAATAATATATATTTTAAATATTATAATAGAATAAAATATAATATGATCGTAATTAATCGCTGTTGATAATGATCCCTGGTTCTTGATTAATAAACTGAGATTAAAATCAAGTTCAAATTGTTCCATAAGAAATTTAAACACCTCCCTGAACGTGTATGCAAAGTGCTGCATACTTCAAGGCGCCGAATGTTGCATAACTGTGTGCCTATAATTCTCAGATGGTTTTAGAAGTAAGTATATAAGGCCTAGGGGTGTCTCTATATTAGTTTTTTTTTTTTCAATTTCTTTCTTAAAGAAAAAAATTGTATTCTAAAGTTAAGTTAGTAAAAATAATAATTTTTGATAAGCAATATTATTACATTAAATATCAATTAAATAACAGTAAGATTAAATGATAAAATCAAAAGAAAAAAATCTAAAAAGTAGCAATAAAGAGGACACAGAATTTTATTACAAAATTACGAAAGTTTAACTAAGTCAAAATAATCTTTTATTAAGTAAATAAGATTATGATAATATCAAATTAAACATTTTTAAATAAAGAATGCCCAAAACTTTCTTAATAACAAAAGGACGGTATTTATTCACTAAAAACGTTCATTAATTCGATTACTTTAGATTGAATACTTCTCTCAAGCACAGAAGTTCGATACTATCGAAAGTGTATATCGATTATTTGCAACTACAATCATATCGAAGCGTATTTGGCAATTAAATTGCCTCTATTATCGATCAAATTTTATTATATCTTAAATAGAATTTGTATTTGCTGATCTCGAGTGCTGATAAAATTGAAACGAAAATTTATTGAATTTAATAACGCGCCAAGTTTATCGCACAGTTTTTGTCAATTTAACAAATTGCAGCAACAACAACAAGAGTTGCAACAAATGTTGACCAAGCCCCACCGAACAAAATAAAAAAAAAAGTGGTGCCACTAACAGTGGTGCAGTGTTGCAGTGTTGCAGCGTTGCAGCGTTGCAGTTGCAAGCACCACAATGGAAATGGAATTGAATTCCTAGACGGCTAATAATGTCTTTGTGCGCAATTGACGGCCAACTGGACACTGGACACGGGACAATAAACGGGTGTAAGTTGGAGGGGCATGAAAACTTGGATACAGGCGTGCAAATGACTTCGAGGAGGCCCAAAACAAGAATTATTTTACGACTATTTTCGGGGGGGAACTACGGTACGGTCTAAGCTAAGCGGCTCTATCGCCAAGATCAATGAATCAATTAGCGAAAACGAAATGAAAATGAATGAAACCAAAAATTGTTTATACTCTGTTTGAAAGTATATTGGATTTTGTAAAAATTTATAACTAAATTTGGTATATAAACACATTAGATAGAGTATGAAGATCCTGGAACTCCTGACTGTCCCTCGATTCAACAAAAACCTATAGACTTTCTTGAAATATATATTTATCTATATCTCCCAAAATTTTATAGCTAGAGTTATGAAATTTTATATGGAAACTAAAGATAAATTGCTTTAAAGATTTTATACCAAATAAATTTGCCACGCCCACTTACCACCCTCAAAATAATCAATATCTATAGCTGCCACAGCTATTTTATAGCTAAATTCAATGTATTTATTACGAAAGCAAACTTTCTGGCCTTAGAGTATATTACAGTCGGTTGCTGCCTTTTGCAATGTTCTTACTTGTTTTTACTTGGCTAAGACACGCCATTGGGGCCCGCCTGTTAGCCTGGCCAAGGCGTGGGATGGCATTTATCAACGTCGCTTTGGCTTTGGCTTTTGTGGCTTTTGCAGCTGGTTGGTGGTCCAAGCAGCAGCTTTTGTTTCGCTTTGCTTTGCTTCGCTTTGGTTTGCGTAGCGTAGCGTGTTGCAGTTGCAACTGCAGCTAAAGTTGCCACCGATCTGCAATATGGTTTAAGCCTCAGCTGAGTGGTTCGTTGCATTCGTATCAATCATTGCAACTTTGGTGGCGCATTAGTCACAGCCGCTGGCCAAAACAATTCAATTGGCCCATTGCCGATAAGAAATATGCATAATTCTATTTAATTTACATTTTGACACTCGCCATTTTAGTGTGTGTCTGACAACAACAAAAATAATAATGCTTAAATGTTCTAATCGATTATGTGGTAAATATATATATTTACAAAAAAAAAATAAGAAAATATTCAGGAAATATTATATTTTTCATGAAATGGTAATTGGAAAAATTAGGCTTTTGATATACTGTCACTAAAATTAAGAAATATTTTAGTGTTTTCTTTTAAAGATAGTATTGTTTGTCATCTAGAATAAAATAAATAAAAGGGAACTATAACCTTAAAATTTTTGGAGACCATACATACTCATATATGTGACATATATGTGTATATACTTCAGATAAATAAATCGATAAAGCTAAAAAGAAAATTGACTCCATATATCTTTAGCTCTATTCCCATTTATGTGATCGTTTAATAAAAAAGTTGTATTACGAGAAAAGAATAAAATATGAATATGTAAATTCAAAAAAATAAATATTGTCATTGAAAATTAAATTATTATTAACCTAAATAAATAAAAAAAAAATTGGAGGCAGCCCACCAGTCTCAATCACAGTTTTTATTTTATTAATATTGAATTTAGTTCAATCCTAGAAATATATCATATAATATCAAAGCATTTAATTTCATATTATCATATAATGAATTTATGCAGCTTGTTACTTTATATCACATTATTTTATGACATGTATTTTATGTTAACACATCATATTATGTTTATCGCTATATTTCATTTTATATTATGATATGATATGATATAATTGATATTTACATTTGTATTTAGGCAACATTTTACATGCCATATCAACTATTTTTATAGATATCACATTATATAAAATGCAAATGTTTTATTTAACAATTATTTAAAAGTTATGCAATATTTATATTTTCTTTCTACTTTTAAGAGTTTGCAGAATTCGTAATACTCATGTGTTTCAGAATAGGCTAAGAAAACATATTTCAATAACATTTGTTGCCTTTTTTTGCAGCTGTAATGAAATTTTTTATTTTTTATTATTTTTGTTTTCATTTGGAATCTTAAGTGCTTGGCAGTTGGGAGCCGTTTTTTGGCGATTTCAATCAGCGCCTTTTTGGCAACAACTGCAACATGTGGCATGCCAAAGTCTGGGTATGAGCTTCCGCAGCAGCGTGCTGCCTTTCGATCAAATGTCAGTTGCAACGTTGCCGTTGCCGCCGCACCTCGGAATTATTATTGTTGTCATTGTTGTTGGCTGTTGACTGTTGGTTGGGGAAGCTGGGAGCTGAAAGCTGGCAAAACAGAGGGCCGCTGTTGCCGTTGCCGTTGCAGTTGCAGTTGCAGCCGTTTGGCCCACAAAAGGACGGTGACGCAGCTGAAATCAATGCGCTGGCCAGTTGCCAGTTGCCATATGGCAATATGCGGCGCCTTTGGCTTAATGCAGCTGACTGACAGCTGCTAGCTTTTGGCCAAAACTTCCGCCAGCTGATGGAGTTCGTTGCGAGTCATACATAGACTCACGAGTGGTAGTGGCAGTTGGAGTTGTAGTTGGAGTCAATGCTTCCGATTCACATGCTTTATCGTATGTGCAACATGTGCACTTGCACCTGACCAAACGGGTGAACTGCAGCAAAAACAACAACAGCAAAACCCCCCCTGAAGCGTTTGTTTTGTAAGCACACACATTGCACATGTCGTGTGGTTTCACCTGGCTCGCCTGGCTACATCGGCCGCCCCCCTTTGGCCCCTTTGCTACGATATGATTCGGTTTCGATTTCCTAATTCGCAGTCATACTACACAAACATACAACAGCCAAGAAAGTCAAACTCAAAACCCAACTCGATGCGGCTGCTTCAATTACACAAAGTCATGCAGAGTGCCAGTAGAGTACCCCGCACTACCCCCGCGCTGCGACAACGCTACTGAAACCCACGAAAGTTGCCGAGCCGTGTCCGCGTTTTAGAGTTGCACATTGTAGTTCAAATGAACGAATATAATTAGTAGTTCACTTAACAGTCATATTGTCAATTGGTTCGTTCATTTGCTAAGTTCGTTCCTTTGCTTTGCTACTCAACGAACGAATGTATTAGTTCAGTGCTAATTAGGTCGTTTGTTCAGTTTAGTGCTTCGTTCAATTGAACGCTTTGCTGCAACTCTATGGCGTTGCTTTTGTTGTTGTTGTTATTGCTGGCGTTGGTGTTTGACTTTGTTTTAATTTTTTTTTGCTGCTGCTGCTGCTTAGCGAAACAGGTGCGTTTGCGTTTGCAGGTGTTTCCCAAAAGCCACCACCAGCAGCAGCAGCAGCAGCAGCAGCAAAAGTAGCAGCAGCCGCGACTTTAACTTGGACTCTCCTTCTACTTTACTCCTCCGCCCCACACATTTATCTTGTCTGTTTTTTTTTTTGTGTGTTGGTGTCTCGCGCTGTTTAGTAGTTACGCTTTACCGCTAGTTGCACAAATTGCCGCCACCCCTTGCCACACCGCCCAGCACCCCCTCATTATCCAACAAACTGGCGCCAGTTGCTCATGCGCTTTGTGCTTCGTGTGAAAATCACAATTAAATGCAATTTTTATGCGCACCTACAAAGTCGTCGCCGTTTGCCGTTGCCGTCGCAGTCACTCGTCATCGTTCGGCTCAGCTTTCATTTTAAATCACAACTTCGGCTGCGGCCAGCACACTTCGGCTGCCGATTCGGCTACGATTTGGAGTTGCTCGGCTGCCTCAGCTGTCAGCTGCGTTGTTGGAAATGTCAGCTTGACAATTATTATGTCAAAAATATTTCGTTTGCGCCAACTGCGCGGCTGCGCAGTCGCAGTCCCTGGTGCTGGTGCTGGCGCAGCTGTTGACTGTTACACGAGTTTTTATGGTAATTCAAGTTTCACTGATTTCTCGTCACAGTCGCACCCAAACATACAAAACAAAACAAAAAAAAAAAACATAAATAAATAAAGTAACAACAACTAAAATGGGTGAAAATCGAGCTAGGCGCGCTAATTGCCAGATACCCGGAGCCAACTCGAAGACAGACAAGTCCAGACATGTCCATTGGCTGCGGAGTAGAGCCGCGTTGCAATTGGCAGCTCAAAACTGTGTGCAGCGGTTGCAGAATGCACAAAACAATTAGCGCATACCAGAGAGAACGCACCACACCACAAAGCAGAGAGCTGGGAATTAAGCAGCGAGCACAATGCATGTGAAACAAAAGTTTTTTTTTATAAATATACCCATTAATTATATAGTTAATAAAAATGAGTATATTAATATAATGATTTAGATTTAATATTATTTGAATCAGTTTTAAGCTTTTCAGCCTAATAAATATGCTTACAAGTTATCGATAAAAGTTCGATAGTAAACTAGGATGACACTTGCGTATGCTGACAAATGTGTAATGACACTTGCTTAAACTGCCTAAAAGCTTTGCAATGAGTATATTTTAGTCGCGCTTATGCATAGGCATTTATCTATTTGCTTGATTTTGTTTGCGGGGCAGCCAAACTGACATTTGAATGGGGCGACTGGCACCGAGCGGCCCCACAGTCTCAGGTCTCAGCCTCAGTCGCAGTCGCAGCCCCCAAGGCAATTGGTCAATTGCATTGTAAGCTGCAATCATTAACGCTAATAGGCGACCGCGACGCTAACGTCGACGCAGCTGCAGCTGCGGGGTAAAACCCAAATCTGTTTGCAGCGCCAACTGTCACCGAAAAAAAATAAATAGAGAAAAATGAAATATAAAAATAATTTCTCAACAGAATTTTGCACACGTGCAACTTTAGCCAAGGGCTACCTGAGACTGAGCTGGAAAACCCAACTAAATGGTCAGAAGGGGCAACAACAACAATAATATTAACAACAACAACAAAAACAATTCAGACAATGACAGTGCGTGAGAAAACTGTGCTCGGTCTGCCCCTCTGTGGCATTATCATTCTTTCAGTAATTCGTTGCACTTGTTTTTACATGGGAAAAGGTTTCTTCCACATTGTTGGCCAGTTTTTCCACATAATATTCTTTATGAAGAAAAACTACTGAAAGACTGTTAAGACACTTACTGTAAATTGCAGGTAGAGCTCATAGATCATTTAGTATGATCTGAAACCCACAAAAATCAGAAAAAAAATAGAAAATTAAAACAACAATTCACATATTTTTTGTATAGGTTTTTATGTAATTTATTTTGTAATAGCTATAATTTTATATATTTTTGTTTTTTTTTTTTGCATTCTTTTTTCATCAATATTTTACATCATCATCAATTAGGATTACGAAAAAAAAAACTAAAAACACAAATGATAATTAAGAATTTTGTTTGCAATTTGTTCAAAATCATAATATGTTTAAAAGACGCATAATTATGCTAAAAAAAACACTTTGTACAAAGTATGCTACAGATCACAGAACATATATTTATATATTTATTAATATTATCATTATTATTATTATTATTATTATTATTATATTCAAGATTAATTCAAAAGAGGAAAACTTCATGGGAAAAAAACCTAAGTTCAACTAAATGATAAACAAATTGTTTCTTGAGGTTTGCGCGTGTGTGTGTGTGTGTGAAAGTTAAGCATAAATATTTATATATGTGTGTGTATAAATAAATGATTTGTTGTTCAAATGTGAGTTATTTATTTAATTGCTTGCTGTCTAAATGATAATAGGAAAATTTCTAGCGACTTTTTAGTTTTGTATTCGTATAATTAAAATTAATAGGAAATTTGTAAATTGAAAAAAATGAGAATGAAAATTTGTTAACATTTTTATTTCAGTTTTGCTTTGTTTTGTTTTGTTTTCTTCAACTTTTGTTTTTATATTGCTGCTCTCTGTTTTGCTTTGCATCAGTTTCGTAAAATTATTAACACGTTTTCAATTAAACCAAAAAAACTAAACATATAAAAAACAAAAATTCATATTTTCATATTTCTCTTCTTCTTCATTTCATTAATGCGATTCAAAAACGCAATTTAGCGTTTTCTTCTTCTTCTTCGTTAAAGGAAAAATTAAATTGTTTAAAGCTTTGCCAAGTTTTTTGTTTTTACTTTCATCTTAACTGCTGCTAATAGTTAAATGTTAAACGTTAAATGTTAATACATAATAATAATAATGTTTTAGTGCTTACAATGGTTTTTTTTTGTTTTTGTTTTCTTTAATGCTACTTAGTTAGGTTTTTTTGTTTTTTTTTTTGTGTTTTTAAGAACTAAAAAACTCTTTCAATGTATTGGTGTGAAATGCTTTCTTTACACCCGTTTACCGCCCACACACACATAACGTTTTGTGGGCGTGTCGCTGCAGTGCCTATTTTATTTAATATTTTAATTCATTTTTTTTGTTTTGTTGTTGTTGTGGAGATCTTCACACGAGTTGAGTTGAGTGGAGTGGAGTTGACTGTACTACACTGCTACTAATATTAGTTTCTTTATATATTATAACTTTAAATGTTTTTAGTTGTAGTTGCAGCTGCTGCTTCTGCTTCTTCTTCTGCTTTTAATTGCAGCTGCTTTACGATTGCCTGCTGTCCTTGTCGCCGCTGATTTGCTGCAATGAGAGAAAGCGAAAGAGAGAGAGAAATTAGTCAAAATTGCATGTAATAAATGCTAATGAAGCTTAAAGTTCACTATTGTACGTGTGTGTGCGCGTGTGTGAGTGAAGCTTTAAGCTTGCTTGTATATGTATGTGTGTGATGACTTGCACAACAAATCACGAATTATCAATTAATTTGCTGTTGTTTTTCGTTTTCTCGCGGCGCTTCTTCACTTGTCGTCTCATTTGTTTTTTTCATTTTCATTGCCTTGTTGTTGTGTAGAGAGGAATTAGAAGAGGAGCGGCAGAAAGAGGAACAGCAGAAGTAGGGCTAAAGAGGCGCCAGCGCAAAAGTAGGAAAATCAAATGAGCTTGTTGTTGTTGTTGTTTGTGCTGTTGCTGCGTCTGTCTTTACTGTCGTTGCCTGTTATGTTGAGTGACCGCAGAGCTTTGTCATGGACAGCAGAGCGTTGGCTGCGGCAAGCGGGGGGGCCTGCACACAATGTAGAAAGCGACCGAATGGCGACTGGCGCACAGCTGCGCGGCGCGAAAAAGTACAAAAAAAGAACAGCAACAGCAAAGCAACAGAGCAAGAACAACAACAACAGCAACAACTACGTAACGAGAACATTTTGAACACGTGCATTTCTTCTGACGATTTCAGTGTGCATGTGTTTGTGTGTGTGTGTGCATGCGTGTGTGTGTGTGTGTATGTTTTATTTTCTGTGCCTTAACGAAAGAATTTGTTGTTTTGCGGCCACGGGGTGACACATCATACACGCAGCAAGGGTAGAGTAGAGTAGAGAGAGAGAGAGACGTGGGCGGTGTCTCAATCTCAGTGCAGATGTTTTGCAAGAAACCAACACACACACAGCTGCAGCTCTGAATGACCGACTAATTGTGGGGGCCTGAGAGTTTTATACATTTTTTTAATATTTTTTAAATACATACTTTTTTTTACAAAAAAAAAATGCAATGCATAATTAATCAAGAAATGTGAAGTAGGAAAAAAATACACAAATAATTGCAGTGTAGCCCACCAAAGTAGCGGAGAGCAAGGGGGGCGTGCAACAATTCAAATTTTTATTGAAATTGTTTAAGCACGAACTGTGAAGACCAGTAAATACATCATTTTTTTTATAACCTGTTCCGGCCAAGTATTGAAGGTTTTTTTTTTAATATTTTTTATTTTGCCAAACATCATTAATAATCAACGAAAAAAAAAGTCAGCGTAGGCAGAAGGGGCGGGCAATGAGAAAAGCCAAAAACTGAAACTGCGCTAATGAAGTAAGCAACAAAATAACAACAACAACAATAATAAGTAAAACGGAGGCTGACTGATGATTCTCCAATTTCAAATGCCGAAGTCAAGCTTAAAGCAAAACTGCGTATGTATGCATGTGTGTGTGTGTGAGAATGTGCGTGTGTGTGTGTGTCGTCACATACACAGACACACATGAAATAAATTTAAGTATCTGCAGGTGTTCATTTAAAACATCACAGACAGCAACAAAATGGAAGAAGCGAAAAAAAAGGCCGCGAGAAGAAAAAAAAAAGAAAAAAAATTAACAGCTACGTAAAGCAGCCGCAACAACAAAAGAAAGAAAGAAACAACGACAGCAAAAAAACTAAAAAAAATATGTGAAATGTCTATAAAAACAAAATGAAATTGTGCGAACGAACGGAACGAGGGAGCGAGGGGGGGCGGCCTGGCGGGCGGTACGGCTGGCGGCTACAACATTTCAGCAGATTTTCAAAAAGAAAGCAAAGCAATGAAAAAATAAAAAAATGTAAATTTTGCACACACACACATGAAAAATGAAACAAATAAATTATAATTTAAAGTGAGAAATGTAAATGGCGACAATAAGACGGACGGACGTCCTTACGCTGCTTAGCAGTAAAATGAGGTCACAACAGCAACAAAAACAACAACAACAGCAAGAACAATGCCTTTTGCTTAATTCTCTTGTATATGTAATTTTTTTTTTTTTTAAAGTCACATTTGCAATGCAAATGCAAAAAAAAAACACACACACAAAAATCAAAAGTGTAAAGCAAATTTAAAAACTTACCGTTGTTAAACTGTTGGGCAGCTGCTGCTGTTCTGGCGCCGCTGTTGCTGCTGACGCCAACGCCAACGCTGCTGCTGCTGCCGCCGCGGCTGCTGCTGGCAGAATTGTGTTGGGACTCTGGCGATCGATAAGCGGCAGGCGAGCAGCGGCAGCGGGACTAGAGATTTTTGCAATTTGCTCCTGCTCGGCGGCCAAGCGCATGACCAATACATCGCCTACATCGGCTGCATCCATGTCCATATCATCGCTATCATCATCATCGCCGCCGGCAGCGGCTGCTGCTGCGACGCCGCTGAGCGCTGCAGCCGCATCGAAATTGTTTATCTCGGGATGGGTTTCCAGTTCGGTTTGCAGATCACAAATATAATCGATGACATGCTGTATTATCTCCAGTTTGGAGAGTTTGCGATTCTTGGGCATAAACGGCACCAGATCCTTCAGTTTGGACAAATACATTTTCATTTCGGCATTTTCGCCGTCGCCGCGATGCGGCGGATGACGCGTAATGCGTCCGTTGGCATTGATCGCCGGCATGGAGGCGGCACCTGTTTGACATACGGCCGTCAGAGATTTCATTTTCGAAATGATCGCTTTACGCTCCTTGAGTAGAATTTTGGCGGCTTTTTACACGGTCGTACCGGTTACTTGCGAGGTTTTATTAAAGTTTCTTTATAGTTTTAATTATATTTTTCTATTTGGTTTTGTCAGCTGCGAGCTTTTGAGTTGGGTTTTTTTTATTTTGTAATTTTTTAATTCACTTGACACGCACTTTCGCAGTTGTTGCTTTAACTTTGATCAACAAAAAACACTTTAATCCAGCGTGTTGTTGTTGAGTGTTGCTCAAAATCAATTTGAATTTTTCTTTTATTTATTTCTTTCTTTTCTTTTTCTTTTTTTTGTTAGCGCGAACTAGCAACAACCATCAGCGACCACGGTAAATTTGTATTTGAATGTGAGCGCGCTCTGAGCGGCCCTTTTATACCCGCAGCTGAATTGCCGAGCGAACGATACGGGAGACTTCGTGTACGAGAGCGATACGAGCGCTCTCTGCTCCCTCTCTTTCGTTCTCTCGGGCAAAAGCAACCAACCAACCACCTCCATCTAGCGAAAAACTTGTTTTTAAGCAGCAAAAGGGGAAATTGCTGAGCAAAATATAATTATTTTATATAGTTTAAATAAACATTACTTAATATTTTTTGAATATAACTAATTAAAAACTAATATTTATTAATTGATAGCTGCTATCCTGGAGTGACATACTCAGAAAGAAACCCTCTCGGCGCTTAAAAAAATTAATACACGAACGGCACGACGACTGCACGAATGCTAACAAAATGGCTCCGCCTATCGAAGAGCGTGAATGAGAGCCTTGTGGTAATTTGTTGGATGCATGAATTTGTTGTAGACTTAAGGGGTAGAATATTGTAGAGCCTGACACAAGCAGGATCTGGAAACCTGTAGACTTCTGACTTTTGGGCAGAGTGTAGAAATAAATATATGTGGCAAATCAGTGTAGAGGTTTGTCTGGTTTGTAGAATAACACAGAAACTGGACATTGTTGTAGAGTGGGGCATTTGGAATGCGTGTGAATTGGATGTGGCAAGGAGAAATAATATGGTAGTTTTGCGGCGTGCATAAAATTCCTTTATACATGGTGAAATATTTGTGGAACGACAATTCGGAACTGGTAAGCAATAGCATTTAATTTAATAACTATTGATTTAAATATGCTATTGTGTTCATTTTAAATTAAAACTACATAAATAATTTAAATAAATATTAAACCTCACTCAATAAAATTAAAATAAATGTTCGATTTAAGAAAATCCCCAATACCCCTACGTCTTCACAATTCTCCGCACTGTGATTTAAATTTCAACTCTCAACAGAGATTCTGTGGAGAGTGGATTCACCACTTGGCACACTTCCCCAACTTCCACAAAATCTCGGCTTTAAAGTTGAGTTTGCAACTCTCTGTGTGTAGAGTCAACTTAACTTCCACTCGCACTCCACAACTCTCAACTCTCCGCATTGCAGTGTCTTTCTCACTGCGTTTATATGTAGAGTTTCCCCAGCTTCCGCCAAATTGCTGCGATTGGTCGGCTACATTTACTCACACAATATTGCGCTCTCGCGCTCTCTTAATCTCTGCTCACCGAACAACTCTCTGCTCTCACTGTGTGATTTTGTGAATGAAAGATATTCGAGCATGAAATGATATTTTCTTTCTTTTTTCGTGGCTTATCTTAATTTGGGTTTATGATATCTTTGAGGTTTGAGACTACCAGATACATTCATCTATGTTATGTCTGTGTACGTTGTTCTGCCAGCTCTTGACTCTTCTCCCACACAGCTGAGCAACTTGTAGGGTTTCTGTTGGGCATAAAATCACGATCATATTACGAACATATATACGAGACCACGAACCACAACAACAACGACAACAACGACGACGTCGACGCCACTCGAGTGTTTGATTTGGATTTGGAATTGGATTTTAGATTCCAGCCATTGAGGAAATGTGTTGGAAATTTTCATTGAAAGTGCGACTTCGTTGCGTTGTTTATGAAAAATGACACGTCTGGAAATTGTCTGCGTCTCGTCTGTAATATCGCAGCATGTGCTAATAGATGAAGTCAGGCCACAACATTCATTCATAATGTCAATTTAGCGAAAGAGTTAGAAAGAGAGAGGGAGGAAGCGAAATAAAGAGTCAAATTAGCGCCATTCATATGCATTCCCATTGTTCCAATGGAAGAAGGCGCATTGGAATTTTTGTTGTGGAATTTCGCGCTCATTTCCAAGTAACCCAAACGAAGGTGTTGCATGAAATACACAAGAAACCGTGTCGAAAAACTATACTGCAAATAATTAACAAAAAAATAAAAAATGCTAGCAAAAAACAGTTCAAATTTCCAGCAAAAATACCGATCATAATTTTATGACTTTGCCGAGACGAGATGTTTTTTTTTTTAGTTGAGAGGACTTCTTACTTTACGACTCTCCACCGAGTGTTTCGCATGAATGACAAATGAGCAGCGACGACGACGCCAATGCAACAGGTTAAGCAAAAAACAAGAGAGAGAGAGAGAGGGAGGAAAAAATGCCAAAGAGGGGAGCCAAAAGGAACTTGCGATGCAAAGCGATGCGATCACATGTCAATCAGCGGCAAGTTGAACCTAGACTTGTAGCTGAAGCTGTGCACAGCGAGAAAAATGTGTTATGAAATGCTAAATAATATTTTCTAAATTTTATATAAAATATTTCTAAACATATGACAAATTTTCTATATGAATATTGAAGAGAAAACCATTTATTCAGCTATAATTTTATTTTTTTTATATTTTTTGTTTTCTGTGTAGCTGTAGTTGTAGCTGGACTTACAGCTCACAGTTGGAAGATTGAAAGATGGGGCGAGATGGGTAGATGGCGTTGCAGATATGCAGCCGCATGCCGCGTGCATGGCATGTCGAAATCCAATACGCGTCACTCATCCGCTGTCCGCGTCTTCTAGGCCATTAAAAGTAAACCTGAAGGGCGCCCCGCACCCCGCTTGCTACACTTGGATCGTTGACTCTCTGGTGACATGTTGCATACGCGAATCTCATTAATGAATTTGGCGCAACAATTTCATGTGCTAGCTGTCGTCGTTTGTTTTTTTTGTTTCATTCTTTAGCTTTATTTTTATTTTTAGCTTTATCGTTGATTTTTGCACATGCAGCCCTCTCTCCCTCTCGCTTTTCAATGGCATCCCAATATCGTCATATTGTAGCTGCGACATTTAGCTATAGCCTTGCTGCTCGCATCCGGCCTCCAGTTGTGTTGTGGTAACTGAATACTAATTCAACGCCTCAAAAGCCTTTCAATGATCGACACTCGTTGAGCTTTTGTTTATTTTGTTGTTGCAAAAACAAAAATAAAACAAAACAAAAGCAACAAAAACAAATACAGACATTGCGTGGGAATGGGAACTGAAATTTAAATGGCGATTTTTGTTTTGTTTACGCAAATGCGTAAGAAAGAGAGAGCGAGAGAGAGCGAGTGGGTGAGAGCGGCCAAGCGCTTAAAAGAGAATAAGTGAGGGTGTGCTTGTTTTTTTTTTGCATCGGTTAAAGCTTCGCTTGTTAAGCAGCGCATTGGTATGCGTGAGAGCACAGAGCAGATAGAATAATAAATCCTCTTTGGCGTGAGAGAGAGCGAACACTTTCAAAGTCAGCCAGTAGGCGGCCCTTACACGTTACGCAACACTTACAGCCAAGTACAAAAGCTGTAACAAGCGTCTATGATCGTCATGAATGGGCGGCATTAAGTGTATTAAATACACACAAAAGCTTCAAGCCGAAAATAATATCTTTTCAATTGAATGTAGATCTTAAATTTCAACAATAACACATTCCTAACTTTTGTTTGTAATTAAAACACAATTGAAATGAATATCTAATTAAGTTAGAGGCTATACAAAAATATTTGCAACAGTCAATTAATCAAATACGTGCTTAAAAGTGAGCTTGCTGGTTTTTTAAGCTAACATAAATTAATATTTATATTAAAATATAAATCAGTTAGCAAAAAAATGACGCATACTTTCAAGGGTTAATATATTGACTTTTGTTTAGATTTATAGTTAAATTATATTTAAAACTCAATTTCATTTGTTTATTTATACAGTTTCAGTGGCACAACAAACAAAATTAACATTTAAATTAATGACTTAGACACTAAATAGCTGCTAATTTACCAAAATGTAAATGCCCATTAGTCAAGCGCCTGTTTCGAACCACAAAAAAGGATAAAATAAACAGAACAGAACTAAAGGATCCGAGAACCCACAAAGGAAAAAATTGAAAAACAAATGTAAACGCACATGGAACAAATGTGAATGGAAAGAAACCAAATAAAAGTCGACACATTGAAGCAAAGATACTCCAAAAAACGCAGTCGAAGCTAAGGACGCAGGACGAAGGATCTGTAGCTAGTATGACAAATGTCAACGGCGACGCTGCAGAAGGCAGAAGGCAAATGAACTGCTGTCAAAATAACCCCTGCCTATTATAAAAAGGACGGCGACAAAAGGCGCACAAAGGACGCGTCGCGCATATTTGTAAAGCTGCCAAAGGATATCGATGAAAATGTGCAGCCGGCAGGACATACAGACGAAGAGAGAGAGTGAGAGAGCGAGAGAGAGTGCAAATGTGTGGCAACCAGGTGAACAGATCAGATGCGATTAGGGATTATTATGCTATTACGCAGGATACGATTAACAATGGTAGCAGCGGCAAAACAAGGATAACAACTGCGCCGCACGCCGCCACATATGCTACAACATTTTTTCCTTTTTTTTATCCTTGTCAGCAGTGGCATGGGCATGGGAAAGGGGACAAGGACGAGAACAGGGGACAGGGAAATATATTTAGGCAAATGTGCGCAGCCGCCTCAATTCTCACTATTTTTGCTACCCTAATTGAGTGAGGAGGGTCCTGCGAGCGAGCGAGCGGGCGATCGTCCTGCGAGCATTGCATCTGCACTTTTCGCCGGCTGCCGTTATTTGTATTGCATTTTTACCGTTGCAGCGGTCGCACCGCGTCGAGTCGAGTGGAGGCCAATGACGAGCAACTGGCAACAAAACAGCAAAGCGGACCAGGGGCCACCGGGCTTTTAATGCCCTGTACGGGATATTTAGGTTGGGTATATTATTGTGTGTAATAGGTAAAAGAAAATATGAACTTAACTGATCAACATCTTATAATTCTAGCAGGGCATTAAAAGCGATTTAATAGCGTTGTATTTACTACAATATCAAATTTAATATCGCTTTTTATTTCAAGACAATACAAATTAAAAAAAATCTAAATTTTTGGATGCAGAAATATACTTTATATGTTGATTTATGTTGTGTGAAAATTTCAGCATTCTATCTTAAATACTCTCCGCGTGAGAGTATATACAATGTCTCCTATTTTTAAATTATATTTTTACAAAAACTCACTTTTAGAAGCAAATAATCAATTTGTATTCCATATCTGTATCTGTATCAGGGTATAACACTGCCTACACAGGGTATTTTCTAGTCAATCATTTTAATTGAGTGCACTTTTTTAGACATTCCAAAACTGCTGTCATATTAATTGGCAGCAGCTGAGCTACAACTGACAAAAGTGCTGCAAACTGTTGGTTAACTAATTCGTCGTATTATATGTGGCATGTGGCATATTCAGATCCTTTAAACAGAGTGTCCTGAGCTCATTATGCAGCGGCGTCAACTGCTGCAGTCAACGTCTAGACAAGCCTAACGACAAGGAGAAAGGACGAGGAGACACCTCTAGCCGGGTTTATAGATATTGCCAAAAGATTTTGTGAGTGTTGCGACTTCATTAGGCGACGACGCGACAGGTAGCCTTGTTGCAAGCCGAACATTCTCGCATAAATATTATGGCCACAAGCCAGCCACTTGGCCAAAAGCAAACACCAACTACAACTTCATACATCTACCATTTATTTTCGCACAAAATCTCAGCAGGTGGTCAACAAGTTTAAGGATTGTTTATTATTTGTCCCGTTTCTGCAGACTCCTCGTCAATTTGTCGCCAGTTGCTAATTGCTGTCGTGTAGTCGTAGCTACCCGAAACTAGACAAAGATGTAGATATACAAGATATATATGTATTAACCCATAGGCCATTTAGCTGTTGCCTTAACCTCTCAATACATCGTCATACTATTCATATTATGATGGATGAGCCCACAAACTGCCTGATCACTGATCACCTTACTGCTTGGATGCACCTTTCTCCAGCTCAAGCTAATCCGACATTTGATCTGTCAATGCGATTGCCTGGCACTTTTTTTTTATCAGTCAAACAAAACATTTCAGGAAATTTGAGATGTTTAACATTATCGATGAATATGGGTTTATTTTTTTTTAAAGCCATAAGTTAATCATTTAATTTGTGGCATATTTGAAAATGATTTCAGTTAAGGCAGTTTATAATTATGTGTAGTTAGATTTAATAAATAAAAATAATATAATAAAAATATAAATATAAACAAAACTTACTTTGATACTCGTTCGTTTCTTCTTTCGATTTTGATCAAATTAAATACCTTTATTTATAGGTTGACATATCACCTAAAACAAAAAGAAAGAATTGTTTCCGTATTATTATTTTTTATTATATTTAGTCAAATTGTAAAACAAGAAAAAACTACTAATTTTTGAACAGATATTGTGGTTTGATTCTTATCAAAATTGTTGAAATTGAACAGATAAAAATACATAATCCAACAATTAAGTTTTGTTTTGATATATAGAAAATAAAAAATATTTTTCAGAAAAACACATTTTCGACTAATTGTTCCTAAGATATAGTTTTTTTCTTCTTCTTTTTTTTATATATTTTATTGTCAATAACATGACATTTAAATTAACATTAAAGAACAACCACGCTTCATAGGAAGCTTAATAAAAGATATAGTAATACAATTTTTATGAAACTTTGTCAGATTGTTTAGATCATAATACTTTCTCGATCTGTAAAGTTTTGTTTTGAAAAAAAAAGAATATTTTAAATAAAAGAGGTGTTTTCGATCTCCTTAAATATATTTAATATTTCAAAACAGTTCTATAAATCCTTTTTGTAAGGGCTTATTAAAGAACTCAATAAAATTAACTAAGAATTTCTTTAAATAGAATTTATGTTAATAAATATTACTAAACAGATTTCAATAAAATTCAATTCACAAATGTTTTTTCTATGATATTTTGAATATGAAGAAAGTAGCCAAAATACAAAATCCAAATATAGCAATATGTATTATATCTGTAAAAATTACTTAGGAATCATTAGAGCAAGTTATCTATGCGATAAGTCGAAAATTCCCACACATGCTATCAATGGTATTTCATTTTCTCTGCAAAACTCTCTAAATAGCCCACATAAATCCATTCGCTGCGGATGCGGACTATTTGAGATTTAGTTTATCAGCTGCAGCCGCAAAACTTGCAACTTGCGAGTGACACATGAGGCATGACAGCTGCTGCCGGCATTCCACGCACATGTCCGCCATGTAGTACTTAAACGCGTACTTTACACGGCTTCAACTTCAACTTCCAATTTCAATTTCAATTTCAGTTTCAGATACAAATTCAGCTGCATATTTTTGCTTTTTGTTTTTTGGGGTTAAAAATATTGTGGCAAGGCTGCCATGTGCGGCATGCCATAAAAATGATGCGGCAATTGGCAGCAGCAACGCGAACTGGTTGCCTGCTGTCGAATTGTTGGTCGAACCCAAATCCCGATACCAATTCCATGCCCGATCCCGATCACATCCCATGCCCATACGCGACTTCTGTGACGGCTGTGTGGCATGTGTGTGCGCGACACACACATGTGGCATGTTCTCAGCTCAGCCCCGGGGGGAAGCAACGGGCCGAAGGGTAGGCCGCATTGTCAGGCAAAAACCAAACGTCCTTGCCACAGAACATACAGCAGCAGCAGGAAACGACGTCGCCTGTGCCAATCATAAAAACTTGAAAGATCGCCACGTGTGCTGAATTTCCGCGCAAAATGGAAAAACGCGACAGCGGAAAACATTTCAATGATGATGATGATGATAATGATCATCAGCAGCTCTTCTCTGCGTCGCATATGTCGCAACTTGGAATCGAAGTTGCCTCCAGGCAGCTGTTCCAAAACGGTAGCTGGCTGGCAACTTTCTATGCCCATGCAATCAAATTGCAACGCAGCAAGCGGCAGCAACAACAACAACAACAGCAGCTGCCAATGGCAAAGATCGAGCCGGGATCTGGATGGTCCATTGGTCCATTGGTCCTCCGGTCCGTTTGACTTTCATTAGCATTTCTAACGGCCACGCAGCTGCCAGCAGTTGTAACTGAAACTGCTCTATTGCTGATCTACTGCGACTTCAACTTCGACTGGACACACACCAAACACACACACCACACACACACACACAGCATCTGCTAACTGGATCAATGAACAGTGGCACAGTGGCTAATAGACCATTTTAAGACTTAAATATTGCTATCAAGTGATTTTTAGTTAGCTTTTAAATATATACAATAAAATCGCTTTGCTAATTATATTAAGTGCTGATTCCAAGTTTTCTTTTGATTTATTTATTTATTTTTATGTTATTACTTTATTTAAATTTATTTTAAAAGCTTAATCTTATTTAAATTTTAGTTATTTTACTTAATTGATGATTCTTACTGAATTGATGATCCAAGTTTTTTTTTTTGAATTATTTATTTATTTTTTTTTTATTATTTATTTTAATTTATTTTGTTTTATATATGTATATTAATGATTATATTAATTGATCATCCAAGTTTTTTTTTTAAATTATTTATTTATTTTTATTTTATTACTTATTTAATTTTATTTTATAAGCTCAATTTTATTTATCTTATTTAATTGATAATTCAATTTTTTTTTTTTATTGGCGCCCTCTTTAATGTTGTGTTTGTCTATATTTATAGAACTGGGTTAAAAAGGTGTTTAATTTTTAATAAATGTTTATTGATTATTAAAAATTGTCCAACTACTCTTCGGTATGGAGATATTAAAGTTTTATCTTTATCACCGATTTTATTTATTTTTTAAATTTAGTTAAATTGGCTTTTTTTAATGTAAATATAAGACACTTAATTTTGTGAGTTCAACAAATAAAATATTAGTGTTTTAGCATTATTATTATTTTTAATTAACCATTTGTTATTTAATTGAAATGTGATTTCACTAGCTTTACTTTTTCTTTTAAACAAAAATGAAATGACAAATCAATTAATTGAACACAAAACTCTCAAATTAAATATTTAGAAACCTATTAAACAGCTTAAATGAGCTTATAAGTCTTCATATTTTTTTACTGAACCAAATCATTCAATGATTTTATAAATCTTTTAAGTCTGCAAAATCCTTACCAATGAATTTAAAAATCTTTTAAATCTGCAAAATCTTTTCCAAACTTCTATCTAATTTTTTTTTGCTATTGACAGCTAAGACGTAAAATCTAAATGATATCTATTAAAATAACTCAAATAATTGTTTGCAACTTGCAAACATGAGCAACTATTCGAATTGAATTATTATATTTGAATTTCAGTCAAATTTTTAAATTCAAATTTTAGTCTAAATAGAATAACTGAAACATTTTCTTATTCTTTTTTTTTTTAAACGGATATATATTTAAAATTTATTCTAAATAAAATTACCTATATATTTCCCTTTTTTTAAATTTTTTATTGGTAATAAGACTATATATTTTTAAATATTAAATAAATTAATTAAACAAATTTTTAACATTGATCTAAAGGGGTTAATAAAAACTACAGACTGGGTGATTAATATTTTTTAAAAAATATATATATATTTCAATATAGTATCTGTGCAAATCCTAAAAAATAGATCAAATATTTGTATTTTTTGTATATTTTTTTTTCCAAATCTTTCATATTTGCAACTGTGCAACACTGTGCCTAATGTTTGGCCGCTTTTGTTGTTGTTGTTGCTGTTGTTGTTGGTGAAATCATCAATATAAAATAAGTCAGAGCTATGGGGCAGCTGCTGGACGGGACGATCAGTCGATCAATCGAATTGTCGATCGGCGTTGGTCCGTTGCATTTGCGTTGTAAATATTTTTAATTGCTATTGGAATTTCTTCGTGCGCGCCTTCATAGACATCTTTCATTTGGAGTTGGAGATGGAGTTGGGAATGGAGTCGGGAATGGAGTTGGAGTTGCAGTTGCAGTTGAGATCGTGTGGGTCGGCAAACTGTAACACAGCGGTGGCAAGCAGCAACAGCAGCAGCACTTGTTGCCGGTCCGGTTGATCGGCCTCTGAGTATTGCCAAACTGCATTTGGCATTGGCAACATGTTGCTGCCGTTGCTGTTGCTGCTGTTGCATGACAAGTCATTGGGAAAATGTTGCTGCCTGACCGTTTGACATAATAACTGGCCACATTAGCAGCAATTGGCATTAGCCAATTAACTTTTTTTGTTGTAGTTGCTGCTCTGCTCTTGGCTGCTTTCCTCTGTCACGGTTTTCCTTATACGCAGCATTCATTGACACCTGCAATTGTTGCAACAGCAACAGCAACATTGACCGCCGCTGTCGTGTTCATGTTGTTGATTGGCAATCAATTTGTTGTCAGTTTTTATGATTCGCAGTGCGTCAACTGCAACTAACTGTTTTCTGCTCGTCAATTTATTATGTTGTTGTTGCCATTGACAGACGAACAGACAGTCGGTTGCAACTTGTTTATGCCGCTGCTGCTGCTGCTGCTGACAACAATTAACAACAGCAACATTGTCTTAAACAAGCTGAAGCTCAAAACTCTGGTATGGAGATGCGATGCACAGTGGCAACAACAACAACAATAGCAACATGTGGGTGTCACTAACGATTGCCGGCGCGTGTTGCCCAGCTTAACAGCAACAAAACTTTGTTGGCCTCAACAGCAACAGCAACAGTTGCTGACAATGACTCTGACTGTTGCTGTCTGCAATCGGCTAGACATATGACCAAGATAAGCGGCATAATTATGCAAATTTGTTATAATAATCAACGACAACAGCAACAACAGCAACAGCAATAGCAACGGCGACAACAGCAACATTTTATGGGCAACTTAAACACCGACAACGACAAACGACAAGTGGCGATTATGGAGCGTTAGAATTAACGATTACTCGAATAAGATAAACAATTCTATTATATATTTATTTTATTTTTATTAACATGTTTATTTTAAAACAAAGTATCGATTACTATAATACTTTATGTAAGCTGAAGTTAATATAAATTTCTTAAGGCAAATTGTTTCTAGTTTCTTTTAAATTATCTATAATGAATATAAATTATTTCGTTATGAATGATTATTGTAGTTAAATTAGTTGAATTAAATGCGTTTTCTGTTTAAATATTTAAAATATTATTGATACAGAACTATCAGGATTTTTCTTATGTGCAAGTTAGATGATATTTTTCTATAAACTTTTAATGTTTATCTATAACAAAATCTAAGCCTCTTTAAAACTATAAAACCATTTAGATTTATAGCCCAAATCAACAGATTAAGAAAGGCAAATCACAATTATTTTTTATATAACAAGCAAGTGGAGTGTGTGGGACTTACAGATACCCTAGAAAGTATGGCTTTTTTTTTAATTTATTCACTTTAATTTATTTTTTATGTGGCTTGGGCTGATCTAATTTTAAACCCATTTTAAATTTCCCAAGATTTCAGCATACTTTTTATATTCTTCAAAACAATTTTAATGGGTATATTATCTCTATTAGGTTAGCATAGAATGCTGTTGTTAGTTGTACTAACAGTATGCTAGTTTTATAAGCATTATGCAAAGCAACTGCGATTACTGGCGACTAAACAAAGCGATCATAAATTGTGCTGGCTTAGCAGTCTGGTAATAAACATTGCATATAATACACCGGCTGGAAAATTTGAATACAAACATTGACGAGAGTCTGATACAGGTCTTGATTTGGAGTCGCAAAAGGCTAACAAAAAAAAAATGTATGTACGTACACTCCGAGAAAAATGACGTTGCATAATAAAAAACAATCGATTTTTAATTAAAAATATTTTGTTCTCAATTAGAAGTTCTAAAAATGGGAAGGCAGACTTTGAATTTTTGGGTATAAATAATAATTAGAATTAATTCGAATTTCACCATAGTTAAAAGTTATAATATCCCATAATACCCGGCATATAAAACTTGAACATTTCATTGATTGCATGCAATAAATAAATAAATTAAATATTCAGAATAAATAAATTTAAATGATAAAATAAAAAAAATAAAAAAGGAATAAATAATAAATAAAAATAAAAAACTAAAAGTGTTGCATACTTATGGGCGCCATAGAACACCCGTGCACCCATAATTCGTAATCGGTCCTAGCGACAGTATATAAGGCATGAAGATTTTCACATTAAATTTTTTTTTTAATTTTTTTGTAAAATGATAATTTTGTCTATTAAATTCAAGTGCAATTAATAAGTTTTGATACGCAATATTCTAACATTGGGTATTAATAAAACTGCCACAAAATTGTAATACAAAGAATAATTTTATAATAAATATTTTAAAACAAAGAAGAAAGTGTGACCACAATTTACTTAATAAATACGTAAATGGGATATGACCAACGTTGTTAAAATCAAGAAAAAGCGTTCTTAACTGACTTCAAATTGTCATGCTTTTGGTATAGCCAGAATGAATATTTTTCTCAGTGTATGATTGGGGCAAGCTACAAATCAATTGAGGCAGTCACAACAATCACATTGAGAGGCGATCAAGCTGGCAATGTGGCGACTAGGCACAGGTTCTCTCTCTCTCCTCCGCAAAAAACAAGATCGATGGATACGCATGCATAAATGCCTCCATAATCATTTCGTTGTACGAAATTTAGACGTCACTTAACTGTCAGACTTGGAGCTCTGATCGCCTGACGAACTGTACGACCTGCAGCCAGAATACAATACACCAGACACAAGACACAAGAGTCGGCAAGTCGCGGCAAGTTGCGGCAAGATCATGTCCATATTTGCATTTTTGAAATGACACATGGAAATTTTTGAAAGCGGAGCAACCAAAACGGCCAACAGATTGACAGCAGCTGCAATGCAGTTAAGAGACGGAATGCTAAAGCGAAAGTCGTGCACAAATCCAAAAGCAAGGCGACATATGGATATGGATATACTATATACTATATGGTTATATGTCTATATACATAGCTCTGTAGTCCGTTCGTTGCCAAAGATAATTGCTGCGGCATAATAGAGTTGTACACGGTATGTTCATTTGAATAAGTTCACGAGCTTAGTTTTGACTGTAGAACTGAGAGTTCAGTTAGATAGTTCGCTCAGTCTACTTATAGTTCACTTATATAATATTTTTTTATCTAATTTATTCACTACAATCAAGCGTAAAATATAAACAACTAATTTATATAAATGAACTATTTATCAACAATCAGACATTTATCACTTTAGTTCCGTTTTGTTACTTATTCCAAACAATTTGCCAGCAACACTGGCGCACAGCAAAATCCACTTGTTGCCGCTGCAACGGGGCAACCGGCTGCAGCAAGCAACATGTGTTGCCAAGCTGCCATTTCGGGCAAATATTTGGAAGTTTGCTGATAGCCGGCGATTGTCAATTACTTTATGGATCATATCGTAATCGCAATTGCATGTTTTTGCGCATTTTGCGACACTGTGCCAACAAATGACGTAGCAGACTTTGCCAAGTTCAATGTCTGGAACGAGAGCGATGAACAGAGAGAGCGAAAGAGAAACAGCAAATGATTGAGAGAGCGCGCATACAGAGCAAGCAGTAATAAAACAAGAACGAAAACAAAACAATAAACACATAACGGCACCATTGCATTGAAATTAAAACGATGCGAATATATATTTGCTAATAACAGCGGCATAAAAATATATATAATTATTGTGAAGCACAGCATTTGAAATTCCCCATCAAGTGTTGATTATGTTAATTACATATGTCAAAACTAATTCTTAACTAATATACATATGTACATATACCTGCTATATTTCTAAAGAACATTTAAGTTCTATTAATAAGTCATTTATTCTGCTTTATTGCACTGTATTCTATTTGATGCGTATCATTTATATTTGTCTATTTCTCACATTCGTAATAAACTTAACAAAAAGCTCACACTATCTTCAAGAGCATGCAAAAACAATCTCATAATAATAATAAATAAAAACAAACACCTTCTCGCCCACAGTAACGCGCGCTCTGCTTTATTATTATTTTCGTTCTTTGTTGGGAGAGCGAGAGAGCGACTCGAAAGAGCGAAATGCGACGCCGGCGTTTTCGTTTTCGTGCACTCTCAATCGTGAGCCAGCTGCATTGTTGCTGTTTTTTTGTTTTTGTCATTTTCATTTTCAGTTTGTTGATAAAGACGCAGGCAAATGGACATACACAGGCTGATCGACGAGGTTAGGCAACGTCCAGCTCTCTGGGATGCCAGCCATCGGGAGCACGCTAACCGCGTGGAGACGCTACGCCAATGGAACAGCGTGGCAGATGCGCTCGAAACAAAACGTGAGTCAGCCGTAAGTCAAGCTATAACTGCAACTGTAAATTTGCTCTTTCGCTTTAGTGGAAATTTGTCGCAGCAAATGGAAGAACCTGCGCTGCAGCTATCGCCGGCAGCAGAATCGACGTCTGAGTTTGCAACAACCATCGCCCTCGACTCAGTGGCCCTATGTGGAGGCCATGAGTTTTCTGGACGATTGCCGGCAACGCGCCGACGGCAGTAATGAAGAGGAGGATGGCGACTTGAGTGTGAGCGAACCCATGATATTTAAATCGGAATCCATGCCACCGGATGAAATGGAGGCGGATAATGATGTTCTGATGCAGCAATTCCAGAACATGGCCACGCCGCAGGCAATGCGACGACTATCGCATAACATATCCCTAGCCAGCGCCGCCGCCGAGGAGAATGCAACCCCTGTGGTCAATGTAATGCCCATGGGCCAGGACACGGCCATAGCGGCTGCTGCTGCGAGTAGTTGTCAGTGTGCCAAGCGTGTGGACGAACAAGTCAACTTTCTGGAGAATTTAAAACAAGAGGAACAACAGCTAATGCAATCCACCAGCCAGGATTTGGCGCGCTGCAAAAACATTCTGCACGTGGGCGATTCAGATTATAATTTCCTCATCAGTTTCCTGCCGCTGATGAAGCAAATGTCGTCACTCCAAAACGTCACATTTCGCGCCAAGATGGGCGAGCTGCTGCTGCACACAATACAACAGCCGCCAGTGCAACTGCCACAGCCACTGCAACAGCAGCAGCAACAGCCGCTGCCGTCGCAAATGTTGTTGAACCAGCAGCAGATGGCCTTGGACCAGGCCCAACAAGTCAGCACCAGCACCAGCACCACAAATTGGAATTGAATCCCCAATGCGGCGAGTTTGCGTTTCTCAGCCAATTGAGAGAGTTATTAACGAATAAATGCGCATGCTCACTGCACAGTGGGTCGCATTATGATTATTATGAGAGTAAAAATATGTTCATGTAAATTTTAAGGCAAGTAAATTTCGTTTATCATTCTTTTATATATATTGTACGTCTTTTAGGAATTAAAAATATAATTATGTCTCTACATATAGTATGTTTAAAAATTGTATAGAATCAAAGTATTACTTAAAGACTTTCTGCTTAAGAAAAATGATTAAAAGCTGATAAATCTATTAACATAAATACTTTCTTTAGATCTTTTAAATGGAAATATTTTAATAATAATGAAATATTTTAATAATAATGAAATATTTTATTTAAAATATAAGACGGAACTTGGCGAACCATATTGTTCAGACCCCAGTATATTTGGATATTGGGCTGAGCTGTCCGTTCGTCTGTCTATATCTTTGCAGCCTCATTTTTTGAGCTATCTCCATTAAATTTGGCACAGATGCTCTTTGAAGTTAGAATTAGCCGGATCGGCCAACTATATAATATAGCTAGAATGGCAGATCGATGTAGTATTATAATCTTAACAATTCGATAAAGTTTCATTAAAATCGGACAACAACATCCTAAATCTACTAAATGGATCAATCGGTCAAAAAATATATGAAAAATTTTTTGTTTTACAAAGTTTAAAAACCAATCTCTGCAACTCGATGTGGTAGTATTATAATTTATACCATCTAATCCAGAATTTATTAAAATCGGAACTCTATATTAAATAGCTGCAATCATGTGAAATATTAGTTTCTTATATAAAAAGCTTTCTTGATTTTCAAGATATCGCAACCAATGAAATCAGTTCGATAAGCCAGTTGGATGTACACAATCTGACTAGATATAAAAAAACGGTCCTCTATATTTTTTATTGGCCCCATAGGAACAATCATTTGAAAATTGTAGTGTATAAATCTATCTTGCCAATGTAAAGTTTAGTTTGTCTGTTTACAAACTGATTAAATTTAAATAAAATTCTGTCGAATATATCTTAAAGCTGTCATAGGCATGATCGGTCAAATCTTTCATATCCCTTTGCAGAGGTATTTGCCACTGCGTGTAAAAATATCCTTCAATTAAACATATAATTATGATATATGTTTGTTTATTTATTTCTTTCTCTTGATTAACATAATCATGGATACTGCAGCAAACATTTCCTGTTGATTTTTCACTTGTCTCTGTACATTCTGACTGCATCTCATCAACACACACAGTTTAACCCCTAACTATAAAGATCTCACAGTAATTGATAACAGTTACCTTTTGTATTGTAAGGAATAAATTTAACCCTTAATAAAAATAGGGTGCGTGAGAAAATTGTTGATTGGAACATCAACTGAACTTGATTTAGATGTGTTTATAAACTTAAAAATTTATCTATGATCTTTGTGGTATTTGGGTGTGTGCTATGAATATTATATTAAAGATGTGTTAGAAGTTAAATAGCAATTAAAATAAAGATGTTGAAAAAGGAATTATTTGGAATTACATAAGAACGGATATTTATTACGATAAAAACTTAGGATATAAAGTGATTAACTATGGCATGTTAATAATATACAAATTTCTAGAATTTCTAAATTTCTAGGATGTGCAAGTCATTTTTTCTTTTAAATATAAATACATTATTACATATATATGCATTGGCCAAGTGTTCTCCTGGGTGTTGTGATTCATAAATGAATATAAATTGATTGCAGTTAAAAGTTTCTGGTGCTTTAGCTCAACTTAACTGTTATAATTGAATCTATTCACATAAGGCAAATCAAGAAAGAGTCTTTTGGCTGCATTATAGCTTTGATCAATATACTTATTCCCAGTTCGCTGATCTCACGGCTGCATTATTCACATAGAAAGGGGGAGAAGATACATATATGTATATGTATCTGTATCTGAGTATTTATAGTTGTGTGGGCGTTCAATGATGGCATTGCCAGCAGCAGCAGCAGCAGCTGCACGTTGAAGCTGAGGGTTTGCCGTAATCTCGCCTTTATACGGCCCACACACACACACACACATACACATTTAACTGGAGACCATATCAATAAATTACAGTAGAATGAACCCCAAGCAGGGAACGTACAAGCAAACGTTCAATGGTCAACGGCGGTGGTCCTGTGTTAAAAGCCAAGTCCAAAGTTAACATGGCCATAAAAGCGGCTACAAAACAAACAACAAAAGGCATGGAGATCGGCTGAAGCTGTAGCTGGAGCTGGGAGCTGTAGCTGGAGCTGGAGCTAGGGGCGGGCAGATTGGAGAGGTCGCCCAAGAAATCAACGCAGCTGCGGATGACGAATCGAAATTGACATTGAACTGAAGCCGAGGCGACAACGTTGCTGGATTGCTGGACGCTATAAGCTGAACTTGTTGCTGTTGCTGCCAAGTCTTGGCCTGGTCTTTTGAAATCCACTTACAAAAAAAACAAAAAACAGAAAAAAAAAACCAGTAAACTGTAAAGGTAAACAATACAAAAGCGGGCCAAAATCAGTGTTTAAGGTGTGTTCTTGAGCTTGAACGTTGCTTTTGTGTTGTGGGGTTTTTTTTATTTTTGTGAGTGTTGCAGTGATTGGAGCAGTCAACCGGGGGCATACAGAATACCAAATGGTGTTGGGGGAGAGGGGGCACACTACCAATTGCAATTAACAGCAGCCAAATTGAACACAAATCGTATCGAATGCAAATTGACATTTGTCACTCGAACGTGCCCATTTGCCAGCAAATTCCAGCACGAGCTGGGGCAAGAGCTGCTGCTGTTGCACATTCCTCAAGCAACAATTCTCCCATTCCCAATTCCAATTACCATATTCATGGCCAAGAGACCAAGAGGCCACTTTTAACTGTTGCCGCCCCGTATAGGCCAAACAAATTTTTGATGGATTTTTGAATTTTCGCACCAAAGTGTTCGTGTAGCCTAAGCGATCTTACCAGAACTCAATGTGTTAATGATTTTGACGCTGCAACAAAACAACAACATAAAAGAAGAAGAACAACAGCAAGATTTACCTGTTCTTTTAACGTTTTTTTTTGTTCTTTTGCCGACAAATGCAAATTTCGTTCTATTCTCTACACACATCAAATATTTGTATAGATTTTCACCTTATCCATGTTGCAAGTGCATTCTAGCACACAGGTGTTAAAACTCGCAGCTCATTGTTAATGCGTATGTTGTTGTTGTTGTTGTTGTTGTTGCATCTTTTCGTTTCCAGCATATTGCGGAATTTCCAGAATTTGCCTAATTCATTGAAAAGGGTTTCAAACCGCCGCTGACGCCTCATCTAACACCTTTCGCATTTTTGCATATGGCCCAAACAATGAATACAAAGCCGAAACAGGTGCGTTTTCTTCCTCTTTTGGCTAACAGATGTTTTCATCTTATATTATATTAGAATAGGGGATATATTGTAGTACCTACAATTGGCTAAGCTAGTCAAGAAATATATTTCCTACTAATTTCTTTATTCTACAAGTGAATGAGACAATAACAACAATATAACTAGTCATAAAATATGTCAAATCTACGGGGAATAATAAAATACTGTAGTATCTACAGTGTATATACATTGTATATATATTAGATATAGTTTAGAATAGTTTAGTTAAGTCTTGCCTTTTATTGTTCTGTTGTTTATTTATAGCTTTAAAGTGACTGTTTATCATTATTTAAACATTAAACATCAACCTAAACTACGTTGCCCTAGGCTTTGTAGACTGTAGAACATTGTAGACTATATACTATATATAAAAGAAACAGTAATTGAAAGCTGAGTACAGTGTTTACGACAATTCATTTATAATTAATACATTTGCAGATTGTATGTGTATATTAGTAGTATATTATTTAATTTTACAGAGCTCAAAGCATAATTAAATTAAATTAAATATCAAAAGAATCAACTTGAAGACCTTTTCCATTGTTTTCTACAACAACAAATGTGTATAACTTTCTCAGCAGATTTAAAAAATTATTTTCACTCAATTATTTATATGACAATATGTAGCTAGATTCTAGTTTAAATAAATATTGTTATTCAAGAGCCTCTTTATAGTTATTAAGAGCTTGATTATTATCAGCTTAAAGAGTTTAACAATCTCCAACTTTTATCAATTTAACAAGAATATATTAATGCCATAGTACAATATAGTGATTGATCAGCTGGAATTGTATGGCTTTTATTTGCTCATATACACTGACACCCTTTTAAAAGAGTTCCTTATTATTTTTTTTTTTGGCTTCCCATAATGATCAGCTTCATTTCCTTTGCTAATGTCTTGCCCCTCAATTATTGCCCATAATCCCGCGATTTGTTGCTTCTGCTGCTGTTGTGGCACTAAAGAGGCAACCGCTCAAACCAATCAAAACAGGCACTTAACATTTTGGGAACCCAAAAAAAAAAAAAACCAAAATTCAGCTAAACTGAAGATCAGGTTCAGTTCGATATTCGATGTTCGTTAACTGAATAAAAAAACTGAATACGCTGAGTCACTCGTATATGGCTCAGATGTGTGTGTCTGTCCATCTAGCCAACTGACTTTATGTTCTGTCTTACACCCCGCACACCCTGCTGCTCTTTACATGCAATCAAGCCAACAGTTTCTTAGCCTGGCCAATGCCTGCCAGCAATCAATGCTGTATGACAGCTAGGTTAACAGTCGATCCTACGCGCTTCCTCTTGATTTCGTTAAGTAAATCTCCAACATGGTGGTGCTGTGGCAACCTTCACGTGTGCTTCGCTCGTTCGTCGCCATCTGTCTGTCCCCCTCGAGTACCCCCGCGAGTCTGTCTGTCCGCATGTCTGCTCAGTTTTCATGGCTTGGTCGAGAGATCATGATCATGGCTTTAACTGGCTCTTGGCTAAAAGTTAAAGTACGACGAGTATTTTTAACTCTTGGGCTGACTGGCTGCCTTTATTGTTTGTCTCACTCTTTTGGGCCAGACAGACGACAACGTTGTTGGGGGCTTCATAGGCCAACAACAACAACAACCTCCAACTCTAACTCGAGCTGCGTCTCCGTCTGCGTCTGCGTCGCGTCGGTTTTCTTTTTAAACGCTTTTAAACACCTGAGAAACTTGCTTTTTAATGTGCGCACATGTGTGCCGCACTCATGCTGATGATCATGATCATGATCATGATGATCTTGTTGCTATGGCTATAGCTATAGCTGTGGCTATAACTTTGAATCTCTTCTAGGCCTTCTTCTTCCTCTGCCTTGTTTGTGCGATGATGAAGCAAATATAACAAATCTCAAAGTTATCAACCCGACACGTCGCCTTCGTCTTTGCTTGCGCCACGCAGCTGAGTAAATCAATTGACGCGCACAATTCTAGGAATTTTAGCTCTTGAGCACCTTTGCTGCCCCCCGCGTCCCGCGCCCACCCCCTTGGGGCAGCTCATTTGAATGCGATCGCGTTGGCCGCGCTGCTCGTTAATGTGTTTGCCTGCCCCCACGGGGCATTTGGCAGCAGCGGCAACATTTGTCAGACGTTGCAGCATCAGCAGCAGCGAAGCTGAGATTTATACCTAAATGATTAACCATTTCTTAGGCTCTTGCGGCTGTGGCAAGTCTAGCAACGACGCTGCCGCCGTGGGTGCCACTTGGTGTGAATTTGTAATGCGACTGCTTTACTTGGCATTGACTTTGGGTCTCTGTTCCAGTCTCAGTTCCAGTCTCCGTTTGGTTTCCTCTGGCCATTCTTTGGCTGCCTGGCGATTGACACCTGCATGCATTTCTTGTTTCTCAGGTGTGCGTTTGCCTCGCAGCTCAGGTGTCTGTCTTTCACTGTGTGTGTGTGTTGGTGTGTGTGTATCTTTGTCGTTTCTTTATTTCATTTCTTCATCTTTTGCCTGTTTTATTTTTTTAAAAGTTGAGTCATCGACCATTAACAATATGTTTGTTGCTGCTATTCGAAAGGATTTCATTGCTCATCTTTTCTTTTTTTTTTTATTTTATTTTGTGGCCCAGGTAGTTGTTACCAACTATTGTTGTTGTTGTTTTTGTTGTTATAGCCATGTTGTGATTGTCCCACAGTCACATTTCTGACCTTCTTCAGGATTTTGGAACGGAACTCGCCTTAATGCATTTTTACTGTGCGTTTTAATTAGGCAAAGTGCATTTTAGTGCCCACAAATGATTATAAGTGTGTGTTTGTATACCCTGTAGCTTGTATATAAAAAACTGTTCAAACTGACTGACTGATTGACGACTCACAAGCAGGCCAAACAGTAGAAGAAATCTGAAATTTCTTTATTTTATATCCTAATATATCGTAGGTTGGCATTCTATAAAAATTATGTCAAAAATATATAGGAAAGTTGGTGAAAAATGCTTTTGAAAATTGTATGAAAATCTCAGCTGAAGCATTTCCGGTGGCGCATTAGGCTACAGTCATATTAACATTGTAGAACTTTATTATTTTTTTAATTTGCCTTTTCCTCATTTTTATAAAATATTTTTTGAGCGGTTGCGTAGCAACGCACGCCGCGAGATCTAGTTAAATATAAAGAATATTCAAGCATCTTGCCAGTTCAAAAAAAGGTTTATTAAATCGAAACTGTAAGCATTTCTAAATTTTCGAAATTCAGAAATTGTTTATTTGAATTTTGAGCCTTTAAATTGAAAATTATTAAAAAAAATAGCTTTAGAAAGTAATTAGGAAGAAAGACACATATGATTCTAAATATTTTGTAGCTTTCTATAAATGTATTCAAGCTTGAGCTTACTCTCACTTCAAAGAGGATTTATTATTTATAAAAAATCAAAGAGGATTTATTTTATATATATAAATTGGATTTATTATATATATAAAGAGGATTTATTATATATATATATAAATCCTCTTTGCTCTCACTTCCAAAAAAAGCTTTCATGCTTGGCAATAGCTACAAGTCAAGCTTTTGAGAGCTTTTATTAATAGTTGAGCGTGGCAAACTATTATACTTAATATTCAACGATACAGGGTATCTTTGTAGCCTGCAATCTCTGTTTTCTTAATTATATTTTTAAATGCCTGCTTCTTAGTAGCTCTCTTATCTACTGACCTGCAATTTTAGTCTTTCTGATTAAGTTACAGAGTATGAGAAAAGTCAACTGCAATTAGTCGCCTGCTTTGCTGTATTTATGTATGTACATAATACATATATGTACATATGTACATATGTGTCAACGTGGGGCGCAAAATCAAAAACAAAAAAAACAAAAAAAAAAGACATTGCAGAAAGCTTGAAACTTTTTAGTTGGCAGCCCAAAAACGAGGGTACTTTACCGTTGTGTGTGCAGGTGTGCAAAAGCATTAAAATTCCACTCGAAAAGAGCTGAAAATTTCACAAAGCAACAACAACAACAACAACAACAACAACAACGACGACGACGACAATTCCAGCACGTTAAAATGCTTTTGCCAATGGCGCTGGCGTCTTCCAGTTCCAGCTCCAGCTACAACTACAATAACAACTACAACTACAAGTACATGTAAAACAACAACAACTCGAGTTCCGATTCAAGTTACAGCTTACAGTTAACAGCTGAAAGCAAAATTAAATGACTGCACAAAGTTCAGGCGTAAGTACGAGTGCTTAAAAAAGTCGCACGACACTCAAATCACGACTAGAAACCTGAAAAGGTTTTGGAGCAGCACAACAATAACAACAATAACAACAACAACAACAACAATAAAAGCACAACTTCCAAGTTGCAAGTTCAGTGAAGTTCAACGCGAAAAACGTGCGGGAGCAAAAGCATCATAAGATGTTGCAGCTGGCAACAATTCTCCCAAGTTGCAACAGCAATCATAATCACAGGCAGGCAATCAAATTTGAAATTTCTGGCTGCTGCCACTGCCGCTGCCGCCGTTAATGAGCGCCTCAATAAGCTTTATCTTGCGGAAGCTTCGCCTTCAGTTTCGGCCAGGGCCAGCTGCGCAGTCGCAGTCGCAGTCGCAGTTGCAGTCGCTGTCGCTGTCGCTGCCACGGTCGCTGCTTGCAGGTGTTCGACGCCGAAAAGCTGCGTCATTGATTAGCACGCAGAGCAACAAAAAGCTAAAACTAGACTGAGGCTGAAGGGGGCGGGCTGAGCTCGAGTGGCTGCTGAGAGAACAACAAAGGAAAGCTACACTTACGAAATAACAATAACAATAACAAATTAAGCTTTCAGATGCCCTGTATAGTGCGTGAGTTGACTATAATTAAAGCGCTTTTCAAAATCAAAGAAGGAAACTTCAAATTAATTATGATCTATGTAGAAATAATTAATAAGCAAAAATTGTGAATTATAATTCATACTTATATTTATATATATTGATATAAATATATACAGAAATCTATAAATATTTACACTTTTTGAATTAATGACAACATTTTCATTCGCATTTTCAGTCACAAATTTCTTAGACTTTACATTGTTTCGAAATACTTTCGGTCTCTCAAATATCCAAGTTATTTAATTTTAGATTGTATTAAAATATGTTTGCTATATTAAATCGCTGAAAATTCACAAAGTTTTAGATATATAGATTGTAAAATTTATAGTTTTAAAAAAATTTCTTGTATCCCGAACATTTAAGGGTCTATTGACAAGTAAAAGAGATCGGTGATTCCGCAAATAATATTAAAAAAATAGGTTGCTAGAACCTTGATATAATTGCGAAAAAGCTAGATTTTCACATTTTCAAAAAAGTAAGTTTTATAAAGAGAAAATAACTTCGAACATAGCTTAATAGAATTAAAGATGATTATCTTTTTGAAAAGGTATTAAAAAATCATATCAATTTGTCATACAACATTTAAAAATTACATAATTTGTTCAGAAGTTATTAGAGATTAAAATAAAAATTTTACATAAAAAAATGCCCATTTAAAAAAAACTATTTTTTGTGCAATTTTTCCTCTAAAACTTGAATTTTGATTGTGTTTATCACTCTTCAGATGTGTAGATTTACTAATTATAAAATTCATAAAAAAGTATAGTTCAACAATGTAGAAGTTAATAATAATATTTAATTAATATAAAATGCGAAAAATAAGAAAATCCCATAAACCCGATTATGTTTTCTAGTAGCTTGTTGGATTGGCAAAAAAAGAAGCTGCTTAGGCCAATTCTGCTGCTGCCTCAAATATAATATACCCAATGGTGTCCAACATTACTGGGTATGACAGTCGCAACAGTTACTGGACAGTTGCTGGTTCGTTTGCAACGCTTGCGACAGGCAGCTGCCAAAAACATAAGTCACGATTTTCGCTTTTGTTAATTCATCAACGAACAATTTGCATTTTTTTATTTTTTTTTATTTTTTTTTATTTTTTTTGTGTTACGCCGCTGTTCATTTCTTTACGATTTCTTTGGCTCGTTAATCTTTCTGGTGCGGACCCTTTGCAACTGCAACAACTCACAAGCAACAATCCACAAGCACAACAACAACCGGCAACAAGCAACTTTAATTAGCATTTTTACGCCAACAACAACAACGACAAGTAAGAGAACTGCAATTATCCAACAACTGCAACTGCAACTAGCTCTGGTTGCGGGTGGTTTAACCAATTGGCAGCTGCAAGCTGCAACTGCAACTTGCAACTTGGCCGGGCTCCATTTCCCAGGCCGCCTTCTCTTTTAACTCTTATATATATATATAGAGTATAGTTTTTTTTAAGCGAATTTCAATTAAACGGCACGTCAGCAACGATAAGAGCAACAGTTGCAATTGGCGGCAGCAATAGTTGCAGTTGCAGCTTCAGTTGACAGCAATGTGTTAACAATTTTCGCGCCACAGCTGTGCCAGTTTTTTAGACCATCTGCAAGTAGCCTAATTACGGCTCAAACTCTTGACATAGATGCCACACGGTGGCAGCTTCTGCACTTCTCTAGGCCCAAAAACTGCCGTCCAGCTGCTACTCTTTTGGCCTTGCCTGCCTGTCACTCTACTACGCCACAGCTTAGGTCTCAGTTTCGTGCTTAATCCTCATCAAATTAGGCGCTTGTTACCTGACCGCCCCGTCACAGGCACTCAAAATTTCACCACTGCTTTTAGACACCCTTTAAAAAATGCACAAAAAAATACAAAAAGTAGGCGTTCACTTGCCAATTTCGAGCTGCGTTTTATGTCCTGCGTATGGGCTGCAGAAAAGCAACAGCCACCAAATCTTTTGGCCTAAATGATGACCAGGCTCAGGTAACATGTTGCTGCTTCCAACCCCCTTAGCTTGCACTCAAGCTAACAAAGTTCACGCTGTGCGACGTTCCAAAAGAGGTCGCCTTGAAGATCGGCATCGCGTAATTATACTTAAGTACCCGGACCCGGGCAAAAGGAGTAACCAACCAACCAACTGACGACCCACTGAGTGGGGCAAACAACAAAAACAAAAAACACGAAGGAACAGTGTATATTCTAGTGTCGAAGTATGAATACCCTTGCATTGATATTATTCAATAACAAAATTGAAATTCTTTAAATATCAGTTCTGAGCGATACGATAAAGTGAGCACATATTTCTCAAATTTGATCAGACTGTAAAATTGTTGCTATAAGATATAGTATTATAATTTTGATTAACATTGATTAGGTTTTTAAGATCATTAATAGAGCTTCGATTAGCTAAGTTTGGTTAAAATATATTTTGGAATTCATTGTGATTCCTAAAATAAAAATTTAAAATAATTCTTTTTGGTGTTTTTTCTAAGTAAAAATAAAAAATAATTATTAAAACGTAATTATTATAGTAAAAATTTTGGAAAAACAAATCATTGTGTTTTTCGATAGTTCAGATTAAAATAAGTGGCACATCATTTTCATAATAATATTAATATAATAACCGATAAATCTTATTAAAATTTCTCATACTTAAATGACTCTTTCTCTTATAAATTTCTATGGCAGCTGTAAGATATGGTAGACAGATTTTTCTCAATTTTTTATAATATATAAAAAGCTTAATAATGTTTTATATTTGGCAAGCTAGGTTTAAGTATATGGGAAATTTAATTAAATAATACAACAAAATTTAGACAAGCATTTCTATGGCAACTTTTAGGTATAGTAATCAATTTAGATCAACAAAAAGTATAGTATATTTATATTTCTATTAGAATTATTTTAAGACTGACAGACCAAGTTACATAAAAACAATCAGTCATATAGGCAGCTCTGTTCCCATTCTCGACAATTTATTCTTTTTTATTTATATATCAACAACAATGACACTTTTCATAACATAATTATAATACCTTATACAAAGGGTATAAAAAACATGAAGCTGCAAATTAAATGAACTGCAGCCTGGCAGGCAAAAAGGCGCTTTAGTCCTGTAGAATCTCAACGTTGGCGCAAAGTGAATTGTAATTGGGAACACGAAGCATGGAGCTGAAGTTGCAATTGGGAGTTGGTGTGCTGCAGTTGCAGTTGGTTGCCTGTTGCTGCTGCTGCTGCTAGTGGCAGCTGTGACGGCAACACTCGAAGCGCGACTAAATGCGCAAAAATGTTGCAAAGACGGTAATTTACAATTGCAACAAAAAAAACTTCAGACCAAACCGTATTGCCAATTGGGCTACAGTCACCAGAAAGCTGACGACTGTTACACCGACTGTTGTGGTACCCTGCCCGCAGGCCAGTGTGGCATGTTGCAAGGCCGTCTATTAGCTCAAATTGGCTTATGTGGCACAACATTTTCAAGCTGAGAGAACTGCCCCCAAAGCTGCCACCAAATTGGTTATAAGTGCCTACAAATGAGTGGCAAGAGAATGTTGCACATTAGGTGGACTTGCACGAAGGTGAAAAGGTAAGAAATTCTTGTGGAATTAAGTTGTAATTTTGTAATTAATTAAAGAATTATTATTTTCTTTTAAAATTCCCATAAAATTTCAAGTTATAGTCCATTAAAGAGGCTGCTTCTTGACAATAATTATAATAAAAAAATAAATAAATAAAAAGAATAATTAAATTTCTTATTTTAAAATAATATTTTCAGCAATGAAATTATAATTTCTGAATATTAAATATCTGAATTTAATTTTGTCTTATTTAAGCCAAAAAATATGCCAAATGTGAATTTTTTAATATAGAATTGCAATTGAGAACAGGGCTGTATTTAGTATGATGTTATAGAATAAAAAATACACTTTAAATAATTTAAATAAATAAATAAAATGGCAAGTTTTACGATTATTCAAATTAAAAGTATTCCTAAATATATAGCTCCTTTAATAGTCGTTGTAGCCGCATTAACCCTACGGCTGAAACAATCTGCAATTCCTAAAGGTTAACAAAGCGCAGCCGCAACGCATTCAGTGCCCAATTGGCTACTGTGAGTAGCTGCTCCTTGTCCATGGTGAAATCGAAAAGTGTTCTGGACAGGAAATGTGGCTGCCAAAGAAGCCCAAGAAAGCCGCCAACACCACCAAGCCAGCAAGAAGAGGAAGAACAAAAGATATACAGGAGGATGGAGGTGCAACGGAGGCGCGACAGAAGCCCAAGAGGAATGCAAACATGAAACACGATAATTGAGCAGCGTGGAAAAATTGCCAAAGACGCGAAATGGACAAATACGAATTACACAGTATCCAAATCAGTGTCTTCCTGCCCCCGGGCAGCTCCCAACAATTTTATGTTGTATGTGTATGTTGTTGCCGCAGCCCCAAAAAGCAGCTGCAAAAATTCATTTGACAAAACAAAACACAAAACTGGTGGCAGCAACAACAACAAGAGTTGGGGCAAAACACTTGGAGGGTTCCCGATCCTGGACAGGAATTCAAATAACTTGGCGTTTAATTTATGAGAATGCGCGGTAGCCGTTGCTTGCTACGGCCAATGTTGCATGTGGCAGCAGCCAGCAGTAACATATTGCAGATGCGTTGCACATGCGCAACGGCGATAAAAATATTTTGGCCCAAATTGAAGTCTTTCGTTGTGCTTCAATCTGCAATCTTCACATCCCAGTTCCAGGTCCTGCTGTTGTTGCATTTTATTAATCATGTGCGTAATTTATTTGGGCAGCCATCGCCCAATTTCACCCAAATGGAAATTGGCACGGATGCTTGCTTTTGCTTTTGACCAGAGATCTCTCAGTCTCTGTATCCTGGTCTCTCCAGCCCGAGGCGATCATCAGGCCGCACATAATTTACATATTTTTACCGCTTGGCCGCAAAATTGTCACAGGTGAAAGATGCGCAATCAACGGCAGCAACATAATATGACTCTGTTCATTGGCCACGCCCCTCTATTTCCGCCCCAATATCTCTTTCTTCTCCCAGCGTCGTTTATCATTTCTCAATTTCTTGAGTTGCATCTCGTTAACTCCAAACAACTTCAAACTTGCCCCGTAATTTGTCTGGCATGCTTATCAGTCTCTGAGTCTGGCGATAATTTGGATCTGGACTCGCACTTGCAATCAAATGCCAGCAAACAAACATTTGTCTTTGCCTGTTCAGGAGCAGGAGTAGGAGCAGCAGCAGGAGCTGGAGAGGCAGAGGGAGACGGAGCAGGACCACCATAACTGCGATATCTTATCATCTGCAGTCGCTGATGAGTCGACAATTTACTGATGGGCACTTGTTTCCAGAACTAAACAGATACACATACAGGCAACAGGCAACAGGCTGCAGGGAATTATCTAGCAAAATAAGCGAGGGTTGCTCGAGGGAAAAATATAACAGAGGATATGAGAGGATATAATTATAAAGAGTTTAAGCCTTAGACAAGTTGGATTTAAATGGTAAATTGATTTTAATATTGAATTAAATTATTTATGGCAAGGTTTTTAGTGACATTTGTAAAATTGTGAAAATCTAGCTGAATTGACGTCATTTTTTTGAATTTTAAAACAAATTTAACTTTTAATTTTTTCAAATTCCAAAAATGACGTCAATCCAGCTAGATTTTCACAATTAAATTATTTATAAAAAGTTTAATATTTAAGTCTGGAGCCTGGAAATTTAAATTAAACTTGAGGACAGTTTCCTTAGTTTCCTTAATTTCTTAAAATGAAATTTGTATGAAATGCTCTAATATACATTTATATTATATCTATTTACAAGGGCGTAGTCAACTTCACACCAAGGATAGGGACTAAATATCACTTTTCGCTCAACGGGGGTGCTAATTTCCATTTTTCGATCAAAGGGGGCTACTGAACTTTTGCGAATATATAAAATTGATATCTGTTAGATGTAACAAAGCTAAAATAAACAATCTTTTTTCGGGTTTTATCAAAACTTTTCCTAATTATCACTTTCAATTCTGTTTTTCTAATCAGATCTGATGTTGGGGGCAACGAAAATTCCCTCCCGCCCTAACTACGTCCTTGTTTATTTATTTGATTTATATATTTCTCTATTCTCTTCGATTGAAAAAGATATTCTCTGCGATAGTTTAAGTTCTATACAATTTAATTTAATGTAAGTTGTTGAGAAATAACAGTAAAATTAAATGTTTAACCAAAAAAAAAATAATAATAAAAAAAAAAAATACAATTTATGAAAAATCTAAAAATTAATCTGTCCTTTTTTTTTTTTAAAAAAACATCAATAAGAACATCACTATATTAAATACCCATATTTATTCACATATTTTAGCTATTCAGCCTTAAACGAATTAAACGGCAATTATTTTAAACAGCCCTCGCAGCTTCCAACATCGTATTTGTTTGCCTATCGACCATATTTCCCAAATTGCGTCCTGTCCTGTTTGTTTATGGTGTGAATATATATGCAGAGACAGTCACCAAAGCGGCAGGTACCAGAGACCCTGTTCCTATCTCCCTATGTGTGTGTATATTTATGGATGGATGGATGGATATATCTTATGGTAAAAAGTCTGTGGCAACCTCCACTTGAGCAGAACGCGTTGCACGTGTGTGCATCGTGTGGTAATCTCTGTTGACATTCCTGGAACTGTGACCTTTGATATTAACCGACAGATACAACTTGGTTTCGCATTACGCACGTACTGGAGGTTGTTGTTGTTGTTTGGCTTTAATAAGCGTTAAGTTGCCAGGACATGCCGACAAATTATTAAGGACAATTTGTATGGGAGACAACAAACGTGGCAGCGACTCAATTTGCCAGTGTGCCTCAGCCCCGTTGCATGCCACAGCCGAAACAACAAGTGTTCAAATTAATGAGCATCAGATTTGTTAAATTTCGTGGTTCATTTTAGTAAAACAAGGGCGTGGCATGATGCACGCAGCCATATTAATCGTCGATCGGGAAGCCAAAGAAACCGCATAATATGCTCATCTGCAACTCCGAAACTCTGAAACCCCGAAACTCTGAAACCCAAAGAACCGATCAGTTTTTTTTTTTTTTTATCAGACGGGTCGCATAAGCCGCTAACCTTCCAGCATATTAATGAGTTTTGTTTGAGTTTGAGATTGAGGAATTTCATGAAAAGGGCATAAATATTATTTCGTAGAATGTGTCCGGGGGCAAGTGCAGCACAGCGTATTGTTGCAGGGTCGTTGCCTGTTGTGGCACAGGATGGGGGCGATTATCTCTCATCGCGATGGCATTTAATTATTCCCAATTTAAATGCAAACACTTGTCGATTTGCTTGCCACGTTTTCATTCAACAAATTCCAGGAATTTCAGTGTCAATCATTTCTGGGCGATTGCTTGAATCTTTTTTTAAGAAGTTAACTTAACACTTTCCAAAGAAATTAAATTTTGTTTAAGGTTGCATAACATATTTCTCCCCATTAAGCATTATCAGCCAAAAGTAATGATTCCCTTTTTGGGTTCACTTAAGGGCAGTTGGCCTTATCACAACTCGCTGTTGAGTTGGGTTCCCATTAATCAGAGCAAATATTGGCGGACATTAGGTCATCGTGGTGCGATAAACAGAGGCCCGAAAAGAAATAAAAACAAGTACACTTTTGTAAAGACAACGTCTTGAGGTCTTTGTCGCTGCACTCAGAGAAAATACAGAAAAATTAAATAAAATATCTAGCATTTGTACTTATAGGGAAAATGGGTAAATATATTAGGAATCAGGAATAAAAGAGCTTCTAAATATGATCTTAATGAAAGCAACAAGCAAAAAGAGATATAGGTAGAATTTTCTAAGTTACAACTGAGGCAAGTAGATTTTAAGATTAGCCTCTAAGTTCAAAGATATCTTGGATTGCAAAAATAATTATTATTATTTCACAGTAGACACAATTAGATGCACCTCTGCGAAATTCAATTAAGCGCAGTGAGATCTTCTGAAAAAATCATTGAACAAAAAATTTAAATAAATATTTTTATATTTTTTTTGTGCAAATATATGAAATATGCGTCGAATAAAACAAAAACCAGGTAAATTTATTCAATAGCCAATTTATAAAGCTCATTTTAAAAGAAAAAAATTCATTTTTGGTGCGAAATTCAATTAAAGTCAGTCTTTAAGGTAAAAGAAATGTAAAAAAAGTGAGTTCAAATTAAATTAAATTTAGTTTAAATATCCTTTCTTTATAAATAAGTATTTTATGTAATTATATATATTTTGAGTTCAGTAGATAGACGTCCAAGAAATGTTTTTTAAAATAATTCATAAACCTTTGGAACTTTGTGCACTCTTTAACAAAGTCTATACCTTTATTATTTCATTAAAAAATCTTGTTTTTTTTTTAGTTAACAACGCGTGAGTTAAGCAAATATATATGACCAACAAATGGTTATTAAAATAATTCATAAACCTTTGGAACTTTGTGCACTCATTGCCAAAGCTTGTACCTTTATTATTCAATTAAAAAATCTTGTTTTTTTTTTCAGTGTAACAACGCGTAAGTTAAGCAAATATATACACATAAATGAAACTCTTGACTGGCACAGGAAATGCATTCACATCATATTTCATTTGATAAGAAATGTAATTCATGGCAATAGCCTCAAAACTCGAAAACTCAAACTCAACGGCGCCGCACGGATCAACAAGTGTACACTTGGACTTGGACTTGTACTGGGCTGACTTATAAAGTGTCATGTTTGTCCATAACCAAAAAAAAAAAACCAAGTGCCCAGGCAATATCGTATTACCTACACAACACACAACTCAACTGAAACTTATTTTCCCAGCCGTAGAACTTTCCCAAAAAGAAAGAAACTCTGAAAGTCACGTCGGTTATTGGGAGAAATGTTGGAAGATTGCGAGTTTGTTTGGATTTTGACCCCAGCTGAGTTTTGTTCCAATCCCAATTCCAATTCAAAATAAAAAAAAAATACCATGGGCCCATTATGTTTTATGTTGCGTCTGTGACAGTTTTATGGTGCATTTGGCTGCATTGATTTGGGTTCCATTTTTAACACTTTTCGAAATTTAATACAAGCCCCATTCATATGCATAATGTAATTCGAGATTTATTGTACGAGTATGAGTATTATCGAACAAAACTCGAGCCCACATCATTTTCGATGCGATTAACGCTCAAAAAAATAAAGAAAATAAAGAGAATGTGTTTGGGAATTCTAACTCAGAAAACTGAAATAAAAATTGCCGCTGTTGAGCTTAATTGGATCCGCATTCTATGGTGTGTATATAGTGTGTGTGTGTGCGAGTGTGGATAATAGGCTGGAAATTATGTTTTTATTGAAATAAATTAAGTGCACGTGCGCTCATGTGGGCCGACAATCTTTAATATAGAATATATCGAATCATAGGGCTTGTGGCACATAGAACCGTCAATTGGTCTAGGCCCCGAGGCTAAGGGCAGCTTGAATGTGCCCCTATGGCAATGCAAATGTTAATCTAATCTAATTCTAATACACACTTCTTAATTGAAGCTGACCCAAATTTAAGTAATTATTTAGAGCGTAAACTTAATTTATGTAAAAATAATATAGCCATGATCTATAAGTGTGCAAAAGAGAACATATGTTAGTTGCTGGGTAGCATATTTAATTATTCTTATAAAGTCATGGTCTTAAAAATAAATTAATTTTTTCTACAGTAAAACCTATTTCTAGGTTTTTTCTTTCCTTTCAGTTAACTTAGGAAAAATATTAAAATGCTTTTATTAATAATACAATACTGTTTGTCAGCCAACTAAATAAATAAAATTAAATAAAATTATTTCACGATTTGCATAAAAATGTAAACAAATGTTTGTAAAAAAAACTAGAGAATGTATAGTTGATATTTTAAAAAACAAAATTAAACAGAATTATTTAATAATGTTAGAAAACATCTAAAAATTAATTTCCTAAAGTTTTATCAACAGATTAATGAAGAAATAATAAAGGAATTTCCAAAAATCTCTATTAAAAAAATTATTGAATTTAAATTAAATTATTAAGATGATAAAACAAAGCCTTAACTTTATTTTATATTTATATTTGTGTTAAATGTATACAAGGAAATTTCTCCAAAAAATATCAAAATATAGATCTTAGGTCTTTAAAAAAGATCTATCATTTAAAGATCTAACACCTAGTCATCTATAAGTTTGGTAAGAGTATTTAAACTTATTTTAATGTTCATTTTCTTTATTAAAGTCCCTTTAAAAGAGCCTTAAAAGATTTTTAAAAATCATATATTAAATTGATCATAAACTAAAAGCTATAACTATATAATCAACACAAATATTATGTATTAATTTATAGCAGACTAGCATTAGTTTATCAAATGAATAAAAATTGAACTACTTATGTATATAGGTGATATATATAATTTAACTTTCCTGGCTAACACTGACTGCAAAATGTCTTGGTAACAATTTATTTAGCACACTCCCTGCCCGCAGCAGAGTCACAACAACAACAATAGCAAAAAATATATGTCTACAGCCATAAACATAACATGAAATTTATTTAATAATATAAACAAAATGTGCGCCAAATTGCGTATCAACAGCAGCGCCAGAGACACGAGTCATCGGGTCTCTCCGCCGAGTCGCCACCAGGCTGAGGCTGCTTGCCACAAGTTGCCGTTGCCGTTGCCGTTGCCTGACACAGTGGCCAAATGGCCGTCGCTGTTTGCCTAGCCTGGACATTAACAGGTCGTAAACCTTTTGGCGCGGCCAAACAAAAGACAACCGCTGAAACGAATCACAAACTGGGCACTGGGCACTCGGCACTAGGCACTCGGCATTGCCACTGCCACTGGGCAAATGGGTATCCAACTGGCCTGGCCAGTCCATGGAAATCTGAGCCAGAGCTCTCTTCCACTCCCGATCTCTCTCTCTCTGCCTGCTGCTCTGTCAAATAAGTTCCAAAATAGCGGCGCAAATTTGACCAGAGACATAAATAAGTTTTATTGTTGTTAGCCTGAACGCTTTGCTTGGGTGCGGGTGGTGGCTACCACATATGGCCAGCGGGGGCGGCACAAAAGAAATATAATCGAGGCAGCACCCTTACCCCTGCCCCGTTGTCATGCCCCGCAATCTTAAGCTGAAGTTGAAGCTGCGCATGTGCAGCCAGCAAATGGACAAAGCGCATTTGTTGCTGCTGCTGTTTGTATTATACTCTTTTTTGAGGGTATAAGGAAAGTTGATATACTTATATCCCGGAACACCTTTAAAAGCTAAGGCGATTTAAACTATCTCTGCTGTCTGTCTGTTTTTATAGATATCTAAGATTTAAAGCTATTTGTATAATTTATTTAATATTTGTTTTATTTTCTTATAATGCACCTAGATACACCAGATCATATATCTAACAGATACCCAGTCTCTAGATATTTTCTTCTCCTTTATATGAATATTTAAAATTTATAAAGTTAAATGTTTAATGCTTAAAATCAAATATACATAAATATATTAAGAAGAAATTTTTATGAAAAATTTATAAAAAAATGTATTTATTTTTGTAGCAGACAGCACCGATCTGATCGAAGCACTATACCATATAGCTGCAATAGCAATAATCGATGGAAAATTTAATTTTTGTGCTAGAAACATTTTTTGATTTTCATTAATTATCAAGACAACAATTTGCCTACCATCTCTTTGTAAGGGTATTCAAACTTCCCGTAACTGATTATTGTCTCTATTTTCAACTTATTTGATTGTTGTTGTTATTTGCAATACACTGTAGCTTTATTATTAAATATTACGTACGTTTGTTGTCTGTACATTTGTTTATTGCCTCGCAGCGGCAGCATTCAGCGGCGCCCAGTCGTCATAATTGAATTCCAGCAGCGGGCGTTACGTTGCCCAGTTACCGCTATGATCTTAGATGGAAATCGGGCTGTATACCGCCCCCTTAAGCACCCCCCCTTAAGAGATCTGAGTCAGGCCTGCACTTGCGTGCTCTGCAGCGGCGCTGAGAATTTGATCGATTCGTTCGATTAGTTTGCGGAACATGCAATCGACACGCAGCATTCTCTTTCAATTGGCTGTGCAACATGAGGCAGGGGGCAGGGTGGGGCAGCCGCTGCTGCTGCTGATTCAATTTACTTCGTGTTGCCGACGCCAAAACGCTGCTGGGCCTCGACACTCCTGCAATTGGGAAATTGTCTCATTGCATTGCCAGACAGCCAAGTTTGGCTCAAATGACAACTGGTAATACGCGCTATTAATATCGGGGTGTCTATATATACATATGTCCAGGGTATCGGGTTGGGTGTACGAGTTCGAAGATCAAGCATAGTATCATTTGTAGGTGTGGCCTATCCATAAGGTCGTTTTGCAAATATTGTTTCAGCTAATGTGATTTTAGGTGTTCAACAATTGTAAATTAGAATTCGACTTAAATTTGTTACTAATATATCTATCAATGTTGACTCGATTTTAAGAGAGATTTATTTATTATGAGATTGTGGTTTAATTTAGTTAAAGTATTTGTTAAATAAAAGAGACATATTAAACGAGATTTATCTAATTTAAAATCACAGTTCTTCTATTACCGAAATAAATCGAAATCAAATCAAATATGTAACTTATTGTAGTATCTTTCTAATTTCTTTATTCACCTGATAAAAGCATATTAATTTATTTAATTATATATAAACTATTTCTTTACTGATTTGCAAGCCTAAAAACTTAAGTTTTATATAGATTTCTTTCTAATTTTCTTTTACATTAGATAAACTGCCTCAACTGCATTTCCAGCTCTCAAATTAAGTATTTACGACATTTTTTAGTAAATTAAAACCCAATTCTTAGAGAAGAGTGTAGCTTATATTTAAAGCCCACACACAAACATACACAATCCAAATGGATGGTCATTGTAAGCTTCTCCATATCGGGACAGCCTCCAACTGACAACTGGAGCAAGTGCAGGCCAAGATGGGCAAATGGTTGGTAGCATGGACGCACTGGAGGTCAGTGCTTCGTTTTACAAGATATTCAAAGAGCTTTGCATATTTTAGGCGCGCTTGGCGACATTTGAATGGGAAACACACAGCGGCAAGTGCTACGCAGGCTCCAAAGACGACAAATGCTGAAGCTGCATGCAACATGTTGCATGGACTATAGATGGCTGTGGATCCGCAGGTGGTCGTCGTACAACTCTATTTTTTATTTTGTCGCGTTCGCTGAAGTCTTTGCAGCGGTGGTCGCTCGTTTATAAGCCGGGCCAACAGCAACTTTTGGCTTTGTCGGTTCGCTTTTCCGCAGCATTTTCCTCCCCCCTTCCCCTCCTGCCGATTGGAAAGCCCGGCAGGCAACATACATAGAATGAATGCATTGCATACTGGCAGATAGCACAGGCATTGTATCTGTATCTGTATCTGTATCTCGATTGTCGTTGTTGCTGTTGTTGTTGTTGTGGGGCGTGTGGCATGCGTTCACTTTGTGGCAACATAGAGTGAGAGAGAGAGAGAGAGGGGGGGGTTGCTTATGTCGACGTCTTTTGCATTTTATGCGGCTTTTGGTATGTTCATTGTGAATTTATTGAAGGTGATTTTATCGCTCAAACAAATGTTGCATTTTACAAGTGCTTCAAGTGGTTGTTGCCAACGTTTGCTAAAGACGGCGCTTATTAATGAGCTAGACTCTGCTCTCTAACCGCTTTAAGATCTGGATCTCTGGAACTCAAACTGGCGCTGGCAGTACGCAGCAGGAGCCTTGCCAACTGGGGAGTTTGTTGCAAGTTGCAAGTTGGGGGTGCGCCCAAAAAAAAAAAAACGAAGCTAATCGCCAGGCATTGAGTGGGTTTCGGGTTTGTTAGCTTGTGGCCTGTCGATAAGCTTAGCAGCTGCTCCATTGGCCAATTTTAGCTATTATTTTGTTATTTTTTCCTTTTTTTTTTACTTTTGCCAAACAAATTGGAGTAATCACTTCTTTGGACTCTTTGGAAGTCAAGAGTCAGTCAGAGAGACTGTCTGTCAGCTAGCCGCAGACTTTTGAATAAATTTCTGCACAATTAATTTCAAATTAAGCCTCAGGCTTTATTGGTGTCGAAATTTATGAAAATTGCCCGTAAATTGCTGGCGTTGATTTTAAACATGAAACTAAACTGAACAACTTTTTAAAGTGTGCTATAAACCAAAAAAAATACAACACACATCTGAACTAATAGTTTGTATAAATTTTTAAATATCCGCTTTCTAGAAATGCTCAACATATAATTAAAATTATTAAAAAAAAAAAAATAAATGTATATTTTTATTGCGTTTGAGAATATTTGTTTAGTGAAGTTATTTCTTTTATAATTTAGTATACAGTCTTTCAGGGCAAATACTAACATCAATTTAAGATACAATTTAAGACTTACTTATGACATAGGGTTTTAATTTTCAAATTTTATACTGAAAAGCAAAGATATTGAATATTTAATTGAATTTATATTAATGGATTTTGACCATGAAATAAATACAAAATTCTTATGAATCGTATGGGCTCATTTCCCAAGTTCTTCACTGAAAGAAATATTATCTAAAACAATCGGACTTCTATTATTATACGTTATTCGTTTTTAAAGAAACGCAGTTTAGTATAAACACAAGTTCCAATTTATCCAAGATCAGAAATTATATTACACCAAAAGAATATGCAAAGTGTTGCATACTTATAGGCGCAGATTGTTGCACGTATGTGGACATGTAATCCCCACACGGAATAAGCAGTCAGTATATAAGGCAGAGGGATTTTTCTGCATTAAAATTTTATTAATTTTTTTTTTCTAAAATCAAGTAAGTGCAAATAATATTATCCATAAATAAGCATAATATTTTTACATTAAACACAATTATAATTATTACAAAAATATATTTAATATTCTCTGCACTTGAATATAGAAATATATTGAATAATTCATTCCTAGTTCGCAATATTTTCCATATGAAAAGTTGAAGTATATAAAATTTAACCTTATTTGAAAGAGTTTAGGCATTCTTAAGCCGTTTAGTTTTAGACCTTTAGCTTAAATTCCCTATTGAACTCTCAGACATCAGGAAACTTACATTTACTTCACTTGTTTTCCAATTACAGACATCAATCAATTTGGACACGAATCGACATAAAAAACCAAGACAATTGAACAACCAAAAATCAATAATGAATAGCCAACAATAATGGAATATTTTGTGGGCCAATAATAACACTATAATAGCACGCAAAGAGGGCCAAAGGACTTGGAAGGCAGGCACACCTGCGTCTATTAAGGCTAATCAATGTTTAACACGATTTGAGCACTTTGGGGGCTAAACATCAATCAATCGATTGACCAGTGTCCAGCAATGGGTCAAACTTCAACTGTAGAAGACGATTATGGACGATACACTGTCCAACACATGACAAGTGCGTCAAATGTCTTGCGGCATTTGGAGGCAGGTGAAGAGGCCGGCAAATTGCTGTCACAAGCGCCAAATTATGCACTCACCCCACTGCCTGGTAGTCTTAATCGAAGACAAACATCTAATTGACATAAAGCCGACATGGTAAACGACGTCGAATCTTGTAACTGGCCTCCTAATGACGTCTTTTTTCTTCCAGTCTACACACAGAGAAGACGCCACAAATGTAAACGTAGACGTAGACGTAGACGAAGACTTGCAGCGGCGTGTATCTCACTCACATCTTTTGACGATATTTATGGCAATGGGTTCAAGAGTTCAAACTTGCAACTTGGCTGCCAGTTGCAAGTGCAGTTTAATCAAGTCTTAGGCGATGTCTATTAATTAGCGGCTTACAAGAATGTTTTGTATGCAACTTCATCTACAGTGCGGGAGGACTTGAACCAGAGATGTAGCTAGTGTTGGGTGCAGAAAGATTGGTAGTATAGATATGGTTTACTTTCATAGAGTGCATCGTTTCCACATTTATGTATTATTTAATAATCATTTTGTGCTAAATATTTTTGTACCTCAAAAAACTGTACAATTAGCCAAAAATTAACAGACGGCAAAGTTGAATCTTCCCCAAGTGCTGTCGTGCCATTGGAGACGTGGAGTTTTAATAGGAAAATCGAAAAAAAAAAAAAAAATAAATAATTAAATAAGAAAATATTAGTGAGCTCTTTTTCGAGCAACAGAGAAATTCTCGCTATTACAAGAATACAGTCAGCTATGCTTATCAAGTTGCCGCTTAAACCAACTGAGAATTATAAACGACTACAACATTTAAGCTACTTTATGAACAGACTACCAAACACCCTGTACCCTGTCCAAGATATAATACATACATACACAGTTAAATTAAGCAATATTGTATCATAATATTTAATTTAATGCCCCATGGGCATATGTAAATATAGATAAACAAATACAAAAAAATAAAATAAAAATCAAGCAGTGCAAAGCAGTTCAACGATCACGCACTCTGCTTGCTTCTGCTTGCTGGAATAATTTGTTTCTCCTATAACTTTTGTGTTTATTATACGACTGTAATGAAATTTACACATCATATTCAAATCATCATTATAATTACTAATGCCAAAAAAGCGATCAAAATCCCAACTATTAAATTTTCCCTATAAATCATTTCTTACATTTGCAGTGGTGAAGGGAGAGGGACTATCGAAAATTTGAAATTAACTTGATCTGCGTATGGTATACAGGAAGCTTTTATATTCTTTGAGGTCTGTACGATTTTATAGACAGACGGACAGGGCTATATCGAGTCGAGCTATTGATCCTGATCCATAAGAAATATACTTTTACATGGTCGGAGCTGCTTATTTAGGCCTGCTACATATATATACACAGTTTTAAGACCCCCTTTTACCCATTTCTAATGAGTACAGGGTGTAAACACTATCAACTATCGCTATTATTATCGATAAATAGTTCTCGTGCATTAATATTTAACTGTTGCCAGTTTTTAACGAGTTGCAAGATATGACTGGATTCTATTTTGTTGCAGTGAAAGGTGTTGCAACTGTTGTCTGTAAGAAGCATGAGCCCTCTGGGCTAGTGCGCATGTCAAAGAGATGGCCATCAAGCAAAAATAACAATATAAATAAATAAAAATAAAAAAAATATATACAAAAAAAAAAACACCTGACGGTCCAGCAAATAACAGCAACAATAACGAAATGAAAGAGGTCGACATTTCCCAACACTCGCGGTCATAAAGCAAACAATTTAAGGTGAAAGGTGCTCAGCTGGAAGACTTGTAGATTTGAAGACTTGAAGACTTGAAGACACGCAGTCATGGTAGAAGAAGCCAACAGAAAAATGTCTGAAAATGGCTTGGCTATAATTAATTTGCTGTTGTTGTTGCTGCTGGCAGTCAAAATCGAAAAGTCACTTATGACTGACACTTTGCATATGAGGCGGCAACTGCGGCTGACCAACTGCCACCGCCTTCGCCTCTGCCTCCGACTTCGCCCCCCGTGGCAATAACAAAGATGAGCATCAAGTTGAAGATGAAGATGACGACCCAGACATGCAGTGACTTATGATTTACCTTCTTAACTCAGGCTCTCAGCTTCAGCTTCAGCTCAACTCACGTTGATTTCGCGTGATTTAAGCCAACAAAAAAACAAAAAATAAGAAAAATGTTTGCAGAAAAAGTTATGAGCATTTGATTTACGATGTGCTGGCCATGTTGCATCTGGCATGTGCAACTTGCTGCAGTACCAACTCTCCACTTCCCTCTCCTTCTCCTTCTACTCTTGAGTGCGGCATTGGGCGTGCGCTGATGGATTTGTCAAGTTTGTGGGTCAAGCAGCTAGCTAGCTGCCCATCTCTTCGTATATATATATATATATATATTATTCTTCTGAATTTCCGCCAGCCGATGATTACTCAAAATCACAGCTAGAGTTGACTTCAAGTCTGAAGTTGCAATTGCCCCGTGTGAACGTTGCACAGTCGGTGACTAATTGCGGCAACAGCAGCAGTATACAAAAAATTGCCTTAAAAAGATGATATATAATAGTCTAATAAATAGACTTCAGTAGAAGAAAGTTTAAATAAGAATAAAATATATATTTCTTAACAGAATTTAAGAAAATATTACAACAGATCCTTCAGACATAATTCCAATGAATCTATGAATAAATAGCTTCTATTTAATTTAATATATTAAATATGAAAGATCATCTTAAGTTTCATCTCAGTTTTTGCCATATAGTTTAAAAAAGAAACCTTAATTGAAATGTATTTTAATACAGTTTTATAACCCATTATTAAATAACATGTAATAGACACAATTTAATTATATAAATAGTTTAACTTCAGCTTGGTTTATTTCTATAAGCTGGTATAATAAAGATAAAATTTTATTTACTCTTGGACAACTTAATAGTCAATATTTTTTTAGCGAGCGACAAGTGTTTTAAAACAAGGCTATAAAAATATTGTTATAACTATTATTCTTCTTGGTTATTGCTTGTTTTACTGTCAAATCCTTGTTCAACAAACTATAAATAACCGTAACAAAATCAAATGAAAAATCTATATCTAAATTCTATGCGGGCACACGAATATTGGAGTTTCCCTCTTGAGGCGTTGCCCAGACGATAAAAAGTCCTTTTGTGGCCGTGGCAAAGTCAAATGGTTTGGGAAAAGGCGCTGCCAGGAGGCGTTGAGTTGCCCTCATCATTAGAACAACATTTTTTCTAAAATAATGCAAATATTGACGATGACGTCACAATGTCACAGCATGTCATCTGCGATTCTACAGATAGAGAGAGTGAGAGAGAGTGATTGCATATTGAGGCGGCTGCCAGCCCAACCCCTGACAAAGGCGCCAAGGACGCAAAAAAATAAAGAAAAAAAAACTGCGCGAAAAACTGCAGCTGATTTTTGAATGTGGCATCGTGGGAATCTTTTAGCAGCAACCCTAGGAGTGGAAGGCGACAACGACAACGACAACCCTTCGACTTAGACACAGCTGCGTCTATCGCCAGTTTCCAGATTCCGCGTCCATTTCTGGTCAAGAGGGAGCAGCTGCTGCCTGGACGTACAGTCACAGTTGGAGTTGGAGTCACAGTTTGCCAATTCAATGGATTGATGATGGCCTAGGATGATTGGCTGGACACATGGCCAAATGTCGCTGCATATGTCACTGGGCGCAGATACAAATGTATCTATAGTGGGAAATCAGTCCAATTAAAAATAATAAAGGCGAACGCAGCTTGTTAGTGGTAGCTGCCAAGATGGCAGATTGCACCCAAAACAATAGGACTCCAACTTTCAGCTCTATGCGCGTGGGAAAGCCGCATCATCTCTGCAGCAACTCCGCATTCCCTCCCCTACCTCATCAATTGCTGGCCAGAATGTTTTGGGCCAGTTTTAAGCCCATGCACCTGCCGCACCCCATTGACTGGGCTCAGCTAGTTGGCCATATTTGGTTTACATATGGCAGACTCTGCAGAATCGTGATCAAATCAAAGCGCAGCCATAAAATTGTGGAATTCTAACAGCAATTTAAGCGCAACACGAACATGCGATCTATGCCAGAATGCCACAAAGGTGCCCGGGCTGCGGCTCGGGGCGGAGGCGCCTGACAATTCTATTTGGCACGAGCTCATTAAGCGCCATTTATATGCAACATAAGCCATGACTGGACCAAAACAGCAATCGACTACCAACTACTGCAGACCGTAGACAACCGACAGCCGACAGCAAAACCTCTCCAAGCTCTCGATGCGAGTCAATGGCTTTGCCTGTTGACAAGTTGTTGACGCTGCCAAATGATTTACTGGCTCCAATGAGCTCCCGGCCAGCTACAACAACACTGCCTTAGATCAGCAAGCCAAAATCAGCTAACAACGCACAACAAGTGGTAACACGTGGGCACCCACCTCGTTATGGCTAAAAGCCTAAGAAAATCAGACAATGTTATACGCCTATCAAATGTACATTTAACTAGGTTTTTGCTATGAAAACATATTTAAAAGCAATAATAATATTACACATAAATATTGAATTAACTATGATGTGGAAGTCAAAGAATTACAAGGCTTTATAGAACAAATAATTTCCTGTTATATAGCTATTAAATATATTATTAAATTAATTAAGATAAATATATATCGTAATTGGAAATAAATGTATGACATTATTTATAAATTTGTTGATATTTGGCAAAATTTTAAATCTTTGGAAAGACTTTTTTTATGAATTTGGAAAGTTCTTATTGTATTTCCGATCACGGTTTTCCCATTACGTTACTTTGTCATTTAAATTTTATGCTTTTTCGATTAAAAAATTGCAATTTTTCTTATTTTTAACAATTTATAATCTATGTAATCAATCAGTAGCGTTCGCATCATACAACAAATTTTTTTATACATTAAAATTAACCCATAAGTTCCCAGCTTAAGAAAAAAATGTTTTCGTTATTCTGTAAACAAACCTTTGTTTCAAATCGATATTTTTATATATGGACATATATTTTATATCGATTTTTATTGAAATTTTAATTTATTTAATATTACTAAATATGTTATTAGATATTTTTTTTTGCAATTTAACATGTGCTCTCCATAAGACAAATTTAATCAATATCGGGCTAATATATTATACATCTGTCACAGGATAAAACGATCAAAAAAATGTTAGAAAATGTTTTTGTTTTTCACCATAACTTTTATATAGGTCCCAAAGGAATAATCCTTTTAAAATGTATGCAAAATTTTTGTATTTAGAGATATACCAAAAAAATTACAAATTCTACAAATTTTCTACATAATCTGCCCAAATTTAATTAAAATTGCACGACTGCATCATAACCTAAATTTATTTAGGAGACCAAATCAATGGTATATAGGGTATATAGAAACCCGATTCTTTCTTGTTTCATAATGTTTTTAAAGACAAATATTCACAAGACTTATAAATACAGAGTTGAGATAAGAACTATAAAAGATATTTTCCATAAAAATTGCTTTAGATATAACAAAGCAATGGTATTAAAAGGACTTTAAAAAGAATGAAAATTTCACAAGAACACAATTTATGAATTTTTGAATCTATTAAATCTAAAAATCTATTAAGTTAAATATTAAATTTTCTAGAATTAGTAAATCTATTAACTTAGCTACAATATATTTCCACCAATATACTTGTATTTTTTCAGCTTTTAAAATGCAATTTACTTTTCTTTTTCGAATGTGAGCGAACATCGCTCACTTTTCTAGGTTTTCCGATTAGCACACCAAAGCCCTCGTCGTCGATCGAGTGCCAAAATAAAGAAAAAAAAACTGTTGCCAAAATCTGTCAACAGCTGCTTTTGAGCGGGTTTAATCAGCTGCATCAAAAGTGTGCCAAACCATTTGGCAATTGAAGTTGGGCTCAAGGATTTTGACAGCTAAGCTGACATGGCAAAAAAAAAAGAAATAAAAAAATATAAATAAAATGCATAAGTCACTAAAACCAAGGGGAATGAAGGTGGAAAAGGAGGGGGGCTACCATATACACGACATATGTCTTGTCTATGGGTCTGAGATCCAACAAGGTGAATATGCCAAAGCTCAAATGCAATGAAACAATCAATCAAAGCGCTGAAAAGAGGCTTGTCGGAGCAACAATTGTGTGTGTGTGTAACGGTAACTCAAAAGGCAAAAAGGCACAAAATCAAATTACCAGCAATGATTAATCAATCAACACGGGTTGCCAGTTTGCCGCTAACCGTAACCCGTAACCCGTCACCCTCACTCCGCTCTAGAAACCCAATAACAAAATCACTTCACTTCACTTCACTTCTCCGCACTCTTCCATTCATTTTGCGATAGCCAAGCACGATCATGCCGCTGGCCTCGTCTCGATCATGTTGTGCTAGTGGGTGTGTGTTGGAGTGTGTGTGTGTTAGCCAAGTGGGTGCGTTCTCACAGCTGGATGCCGATACTGACAATCACGATCACACACTCTCATACGACACACACACACACACACACCTGCAGACTCCACGTGTGCGTTCCAGGCGCAATTGGCAATTTCAAATCAATGCTCAAAGCTGGAGCTGAAGTTGGGGCTGGAGCAGCAGCTCTTGGCTGTGGCTTCTTCCCTAAATGGCGTGGCCTGGCCTGGTCTGGCTTTGGCCTGGCTTCACTTGGCTTGGCCAGGTACGATCTGTGCTTTGATCGTGCCAAAAATGGGTTTGCAACTGGAATTCGCTTTTAGTCAAGCAACACAACCAAATGCGGCTCCGGCTCCATCTCCATCTCCAAACTTCAAGCTCTGCAACTGCAACTCCGTCTGTGGTGGCGCAGGTGGCGATTGCCAATTGGCAAATGCTGCTGCGCCAGCTGCACGCGTTGTTGTGGCTGTGGTGTGAACAACTAGAAAGTTTTTAATGCCACAAAAAAAAACTTAAAGAGTTCGGTCGGTCGTGAGAATCAGTGCGATAGCCGACTGCTGTTAAATTTATTAGTTTGTTGGCCAAAATAAATGCGCGATCATTTCAATTTATGGCTGAGTAATGAAAATTTGACAAATAGCAAATGGGCAGGCAATTTAATTCTAGCCAAGCAATCACATACATCATTTAAGGCATTTCTAAGGCAAATCTATGCATTACATTTCCGGCAAATGGCCAATTGATTGACAAGTCGAGGATCAGAGCCAGGCCAGAATCACAGTCTTAAGCAAAATGGCAACGGCAGCCGAAACACGTCAAGTTCAGGCAGTTCCCGACCGATTTATGGTTTGGGGCTCTCAGCCAAGTCGTGACCCGCGTGCATTGAACCTTTCCGATCTTGTCTTGTCTGGGAGCCAGCTCCAGCGCCAACGTCACATATTTAAACGAAATGCTTTGAAATCTGCCAGCACGAAATTCAATTTCAAAGCAAAAACAAAATCACAAAAAAGGAAATTTTATTGTGGGAGCTGCCGTGAGCTGGACAAGATAATAAAGCCGTTGGGCATTGCCCAAAAATTCTGCAGGCTGTCAATCATAATTTGTGGGCTTCATTTAATGCAGTGCACTCTCGTTTTCCCACATTTCATGGCTCGCTGAATCCCTGGGAAAATCACAGGCGTAACTGGAGGCTCACTATCTATCTCGCTTGTTGCGCAACAATTATTTGGTTTTTTGTTTTGGTTTCTTGCATTTCGGTTGACCCTGTCAACATCCGCAGCAACCGGCAATGCCAGTTGCAACCCCCACGCATCAGGCAACACCTTCACCTATAACATTGATGCGCTCTGTTGCATGCAACTCGCAACTCCGGTTCAAGGTGCAAGTGCCTTTAGAACGGGGTGAGTGACTTTCACGCTTGTTTTTCGGTTCTAAGCGGAACTGCGCAAGATTGGCCAAAAAGTGTTTCGCTTCTTTTGACCACTTTTCACACATTGTATGCAGCAGGTGCTTATGTTTAAATATGTTAAAATATGTAACAATATGTTAATTTTTATTTCAACTGAACGGAAATTAAATTCGAAAGTTAATTTTAACACGCTCCATTGAGCCTAAAGTCAATAACTTTGTTTCAGAATCTCGCTATATACAAATATAAACAAATTTCTATTAATTTCTATTAATAAGATATTTATGTATGTGCTCATATTATCAGTTAAATGGTGTATATTTTCATAAAATGAGGTAGATATCTTTTAAGTAGATACTAGGCTACAATTTCCCACCACTTAATTATTAATTAATATTTAGTATGTATATTATTATTTAAGTGAAATTGGTAGCACCGTTTTATTAAATGTAGAAAAAATCCTTTTTCAAATAACCTTATAATTTCAAAATGTGGACAACAGCAGAATGATTATTAAGTCGGGACCGGAAAAGAATTGCCGGAAAAACTAAATTCGAACAACAAAATTAAGATATTTTAACACCAAACTAAGTATAAATGTTGGGCAAGTTGGCAAGAGTATTTTGACAAAATTAATAAATAATATTTTTGATGCGAATTTAAAGAAAAATTGTTTGTTAATTTCAGTAAATAGATATAGTATCACAATTAAATTAAGTTATATAACTTCATTATTGCTTTAAGTAAAATTGCTTTTTTTCGAATTAACAGTGGCATTAGTATTTTGAAATGTTCTGATTTGAATTGAATTGATTTCAATGACTTTCCAAAGCACCATCTATGGGCGTATTTTCGAACAATCGATAATGCAGTTCACTACTTCGTTTTTCACAGCTTGCGGCAGACAAATTACAGCGCCATCTAACAGAAAACTTCTGAAATCTAAGAAATCTCAAACTCTATTTTCAAATTTTATGTTGCATACTTTCTGTCGCTAATTGAAATTGGAATTTACAGGAGCACGTTATATGGATATTAGGCCACATCAATATATCGAGAAATAGCTTTGATACAGGTTTGACATTTAAAAAAACTATATATCAATATAAAATTCGTAAGTTTCATTTTTTTTTTAATTTGGCCTAAAACAGGAGTCTATTAGTTTGGTATTTATTATTTATCTCATTTCTAAAATTAATATGGACCGTTAAAAATTTAACATATGTACAAGTTTGCTTTGTTTTAAATAAAGTAGCCTAACCTTTGCTTTCCTTAAGTTGTTAGGGAATTTTGGAAGCTGAACCCACAAGTAAGTAAAGTTTAAAGTCTAACAACTAGAATATTGACTATTTATTAACACATTACCTGGACTAGGGTCCAAAATTAGCCCCCATAGCGTAAATCAGAGAGTTTAGAAAATATATGACGAATGAAGGACGTTCTGCAAAGAAATGAATATTATTATTATTAATTTTAAATTTTCCATAAATAAATGTAATGTGTTGTTATCGATGTATCGAATAAAGTGTGCAGCCAAAATTCACCTGTACGGCAACGCCAGCGATAAGCTATCGGTATGTAAATCGTATTATCATGCCACAAGACATTGGTAATCGATATGTGTCATTTAACAAGCTGGCAACCCAAACAAACAATCGATCGATATATTATTCACAGTGTAAGGCAACGCTACAACTAATACAAGATACATATGATAATAAAAATATAATTTATCAATTTAACTAATTAATCAGTGATACTAAAGCAATTTAAATGTTAGCGGTGAAAGCCAAAAGGAATGCGTCGAGCAGTGAAGACGACGTGGAAAGGCTCCGGAAAGTTATATTAAAGTTGGATGACCATTTGAAGGGCACAAATGCGAAGCTGGCCAATGTGAGGAAACTCATCAGAGCCGAGTCAAATGCTCAAGCACGCAAAATAATTCTAAAGAAATCATATTCCATGGTACGGGAGCAACACACAATTCAAACAATTCTTCTAGATTACAAAAATAAACTAAAGGATCTTGAAACTACAAGTAGTTTAAATACAGGTAGATTATCTTCAAATAGCTCAAATGTAAGTATTGGTAAATGGCCTACTACACACATGCATTAATTCATACTTATCAATCATTTATAGCAACAGGATAGGAAGCGCTCTAAAAATAATAAACTTCTTGAACTATTTAAAGGTACTGACTTGGAGTCAGAAGTGAGTGTAAATGAATTTAAGAATATATAACATATATATTTAATAAACTATAAACCCATTTACTACTTAGGAAGCTATCACAGAGACTGACAATCAACTGCCTGCAGTAAATATTGAACGCTTATTCATTAGGAGAGCTATTTATTAATTGTTTTTATTCTTTGTCAACAGTGTCCTCCAAAAAATGAAAGAATTGTGCTGGATAATAATAATAGGAATGTTGAAGAAAACCCAACTACGCCTCTTGAAGAAAAAGACTTGTTTGCAAAACCATCTCCTGAGCGCACTGTAAATACTAAACTGCATGAACTTTTTGAGGACAAGCCTCGAGAAACCGATGTGCCTGGAGTAAGTATGCAATTCATATAAATAAGAAGTTGTAATTCTTATTATTACTATTATTTTACAGAATCATGTAACAAATCCAAAAAAAGAGCTAGAAGACAATGAAGATATCAAACAAGAACCGAATACTGTAGATTATAACACAACCCAAAATATCCCCAACAAACAAATTAGCATCAACAGTCATGACGAAGCGATAGAATATTTAAAGGCTCTACAAGAATATGCAATGCTAAACGAGAATTATCGAGCCATTGGACTCTTGACAGAAACGGAAAAAGCATTGATTAATCCGCCAAAAGACAACGATTTCGAATATGAACAATAATCTGTGGAAAATTTTAAAGGGGAATCTATACTGTCAAGCGCGAGTTCAACTTTTCACCAATGAGAAACTGAATTACACTTTTGGACTGAGAAGGACGCAACTCTTGTGTAACAAGTAAGAATGCCATAGGCGAGAATATTCGACTACGGTACACCCTGTATCCAGTCTGTGTTTCGCAAACATAAATATGTACTCTTATATACATATTCAAATCAAATTTGAGCATCAAGTAGTTCAACCACTACGATTGCATTGCAAGTGGCTGTTTGTTTAATAACGATTGGATACTCTATAATCCCCTCTTCTCACCCTACTGCAATTCAACTAAGCCTTGCATATTATAGCAATATATACATATATGTGTACCTAAATATTTTATTAGATTACTTTTCATATCCTCCTCCTGCCTATAGCAGGATGTTTGGTAATTTTACTTTATCGATTTATCTGTGTTAAGATAATATTTTGCGTTATATTCATTCAACGCATAATAAATGATATAAAAATAAAACTCATCTAGCCACAACCTGATGTAAACTAGAATTCAAATTAAAATATTAAATATTTTATACAAAAAGGTGATTTATAATTATTAATGAGAAATAAGAAGTTGAATATGCATTTATATTCTCAAATAAATATGTTGCTATCGATATATCGATACATCTGCGTTATTATAGCTCAAATTCATCTGTACGGCAACGCCAGAGAAAATCTATCGATAGTTATAGTTCCTATAAAGCCTTAAAATTAATCGAGAAATAATTTATTTGTATACAAAATAAATAATTTAATTTTATTTATTTTATTCTTGTATTATATTTAAGTATTACAAATATATAATTATATAAAACTATGGCTTTGGATTTGTAAATAAAATTTTAAGAGAAATAATTTAATTTATTCTTGTCTTATATTTAAATATTACAAATATTGTATAAAACTATGGCTTTGGATTCGTAAATAAAATTGTGATATATTACGAGCTTTACTTATTTTTAAAATTCTGACAGTATAACAGCCCTTTTCAGGATGACAGTCAGGATAATTGAGATTGTTTTTTTAGACAAGCTACAAAGAGTAAAACGCTTAAGGACAAATTAGCTACAATTCTTGAACCGGATGCATTTATTTGAATGCCATCGATAAAGAAGTCGTATGTACAACTGCTGGGTGGTTTCACATATGTCGTGAAGTTTGGAAAACGTATAATCTCCGAGGGAATTGAGATTGACTCGTTTGTGACACGGCAGAAAGTCATATGTTTGCCAGTAATTAAAGCATGTTCCACCCGCTTTGTGAACAAGGGTTCTGACCATGGCAACTGATTTATATGAGAAAGGAATGTGCGATCATGGAACTCTACTGGATCAGAAATTATCAGTTTATTTAATAATGAACCATCGACAACAATGTCTTCGGAGGAACTGTTAGCATGACCACTCTTTGATTTTCCATAAGCGCTGTTGGGCATGTAATCCAAAAGATTTCCATTGTATAGAAATAAATTTTCTACATCTGTCATGTTTAACGAATGGAACTGATAGACGCCAAACATCTCAAAAAATTCCCGTACTGGAGTCATGCTGTAACAGCCCGTCAATTCGATTTTAGGATAATATGTAATAAATGACAAACACATTTCCTGTTTAGTGGAATAACCACCGAATGTTGTTTTTTTGCGATGCACCGTATCATAAGCACAATCTGTGATAATATAATCTCCAGGTAGAACTATTGTCTCATTGGCCATCTGATGAAATTGTTGATATTTATAATCATAGTTAACATCGTCAATGATACGTTTTAATTCCTTCCCACCTCGAACATGACGAAGGCTCATTTTACGGCCAGCCTGATGCGAATGGATTGTACCGGATATAATTTTTATGCCGTTCTCGGGAAACAAAACGTTTGAGCACGACGGTCCGCAAATGCCAACATTGCGGTACATCTTTTGACCAGGTGGAATTATTTGGGTATCTGAAATTGATACTCCGCTTACTATAATACCTCCATCGTTGGGACGTAGGTGAGACGAATAGTGAATCCGGAAACCAGAATTATCTTGGACGGACAAGCCATTTGGATTATCATAGTGTATTTCGAGCATGTAATACTTTGTACCCGACGGACCACCTATTGGTATGCCAACATGTTCTGGAAGAAACTGACCAAATGATCCAAGAGACCACACAGCAACTGGTGTGGAACAGGAATCCCAGTCCCGCGGTGTCAGAGAATTACTGTTGCATACCGTTCCAGAACTCTTCACCCAAACGTCCCACGAAGTAGAATCCGAACTAGGATATGATTTCGTTGTACATTCAAACAGAGTCATATGATGAACCACGGTTTCATTAATTTTAGATGTTCGGGTTAGCAGTGGTTCATAGCCAACTATATGGTGTTTCTTTTTCAGACTGGGAGCACTTATAATCTTACACCAGTAGAGTGTGGCCTCGGATGGACCAACAGTCACATTGTTAACTCTAATATCCCAGTGATGTGTTTTTTGATAGTTTAGTGCACTTTGTTTTTGAAACAATGGACTAAGTAGATGCAATGGCTTTGCTCCGAAATTCTGGCCATGTCCATCTAAACTTCCATGTATTGGATCAATATCACCGAAGGACCACAGAACTTTAATTGTGTCATCGCTGAACGGCATATCATATGGATCACACGTTTCAATTAGGCGTCGGAATTCCACAAATGTATGAGTATCATTTTGATAGCCATCAATGACATGGTAGTTTTGTGTATCATCTTGAATTGGTGCCCCATGCGGATGAAGCATAGAACCGTGACAATCCAATGCATTTGACTTCCCAGTCGTATCGTCAACCCATAATAATACCATATCAGCACTGGACATACGACCATCTTTTCGAGAGAATCCTAGGCCGATAAATCCGCGCGTATTGACAGTAACTTTAAAGAAAATCTCCTTGTCTTTGATCCACCACTGTAGCCAGTACAAGCCATTGCCATCCATCATTTCAAGCCTCTTCCAGTTGTTATGACGCACAAAATCACGTGAAGCGGCATTATTGTGATCCTCATTGCTATGAAACGCATTTGCAATGTTTTGTCGACAATAAAGGACAATAATGCACAGTTTAACAAATATTTGGAGCAACATTTAAAAAAGATTCTTCACCGATTTTATTTTTAAATTATACAAAACAAATGTATATACATATATTTTTTAAAAATCCAAACTAAGGACGAGCGCGCTTGTATACATACGTCTATTCTGCTTTAATCTGGTTTGACTACTTCTTGCAAGCGTGATCAGGTTACAGTCATTTCAAAAGCCGGCAGATGTTTCAAAGGAACCAACACACCACCTTTTGCATGTGTGCAGATATACACAGTATTTCATACAAACATATTTTAAAAACATATGTACATGGGCCCATGATCAACTGAGCTGAATGTATATCGATATATTTTGAATATTATATATTTTTATAAAATATATACAGTCCCTTAACAATTATGATTTCTGCCTGTGCAGGTTAATTTGTTTGCTAAAATAATAATAATAAAATAAATAATAATATTCAAGCGATTACTAATGTGTTAAGGATAAGCAATCGATTTGTCTATCATTGTAACCCAAACAAACAATCGAAATATAATTCACACTGTAAGGCAACGCTGCAGCCAATGGAAGACACAAATAATAATAAAAGATTTATTAAAATTAAACACAAATATCAATGTCTGCAGTGAAAGGCAAACTGTCTTCGTCAAGCCCTGAAGAAGACGTGCAAAGACTGCGAGATGTAATATTAAAGTTGGATCAACACTTGAAAGATACAAATGCAAAGCTTGCTAATGTAAGGAAACTCGTCAAGACTGAGAAAAATGCTGAAGAACTCAATAAAGTCCTAAAGAGGTCATACTCTATGGTACGAGAGCAACACACTGTTACCACAATTCTGCTTGATTACAAAAAAAAACTGAAAGATCTCGAGACTTTAAATAGTTTAAAGGTAAAAATTGCATTTGGCATAGCGTAGGCTTTAATTGAATCATACTTAAATATTTATAGCACCCGGATTTGATAGATCCCCAGGAAAGCTCTAAAAATAATAAACTGCCTGGAGTAAGTACCGTCACTTTTAAGAAATGTAAACTCAAAACACTCAATTAACTCGTTCTTTGACAACAGGATCGTGCAAGAAAACGCAGATATGTGGTGGAACACAATAATGACGATGTTGAAGATATTAAACTAAACATAAATGATACTGATAACCACGACAAGGCTCTTGCAGATGCTACGCCTCTTGAAAGAAATGCTGATTCCCCGGCTCCCGGCATAAGCATTAAAATTGATGAACTTCATGAAGACAAACCTCAAGAAACTGATGTACCTGATGTGAGTATGCAATTCGTATGCATCAGAAACTAAACTTATAATTACTTTTATTCAACAGAATCATTTAGTAACTCCCATAATAAAAGATGAGCAGATGTTTGAAAATTATGTAGATATCAAACTAGAACCGAATACTGTAGATGAAATCACAAACACACAAATTAGCATTAATAATCATGACGAGGCGCTGGAATATTTAAAGGCTCTACAAGAATATGCAATGCTAACTGAAAATTATCGAGCTATTGGACTCTTAACGGAAGCAGAAAAGGCATTTATAAATCCCCCAAGAGACAATGATTTTGATGACCAGCAATAATATATATTTAAAAGGGAATCCGAACTTTAGCTATAAATACATTTATTTAAGTACTGTATAAAAGTATTAATAGCGTAAAAATATAATTTATTTAAGTATAGTATTAATAATGTATGCATTTTATTGTAAAAATACATTTTGAACCGCTAAAATAAATTTTGATGTTTTTTTTTTAGTGGCAGTCAGCTGTTTTCCGCATATATGTAAGCCAATCAGCTGTTTTTCGCATATACACTGTCATGCACTTGAATAGGGACAGACGTGATTTCATCACTCTGAGCAAAATTCCATGCGATAAAGTTTATTATTTGCCAACTGAAACACATTTTAAATATAAATAAAACGTAATGGGTCGCGGCAATGCTCTAACTCCTGTTGAAAAAGGCAAAATAATTGCGTATAAGGAATGTAATCTGACATACAGACAAATTGCTGAAAAAATTGGAAAAAGCAAAAATGTTATTTGCAATTTCCTTAAAAACTCTGCAAATTACGGGAATAACATGAAAGGACGCACCAAAAAAGTCCTTTCAGCTACTGCAGAGCGCCGAATTGTTCGAGAAGCGTCAAACTCACATTGTGCGGCTTCGAAAATTCATTCAAAATTACATTTAAATGCAAGTGTGGATACAGTACGGAGAGTTATACGACGAGCTGATCATCTGAAGAGATTGAAACTAAAAAAAAAACCTCCATTAAATAACCAACGAAAGGATTCTCGTAATAATGACGATGTTGAAGATATTAAACCAAACATAAATGATACTGATAACCACGCCAAGGCTATTACGGATGCTACGCCTCTTGAAAGAAATGATGATTCTCCGGCTCACGGCATAAACATTAAAGTCCATGAACTTCATGACGACAAACCTCAAGAAACTGATGTACCTGATGTGAGTATGCAATTCGTATACATCAGAAAATAAACTTATAATTACTTTTAATCAACAGAATCATTTAGTTAATCCCAAAATAGAGGATGAGCAAATGATTGAAAATTATGTAGATATCAAACTAGAACCAAATACTGTAGATGAAATCACAAACACACAAATTAGCATTAATAATCATGACGAGGCGCTGGAATATTTAAAGGCTCTACAAGAATATGCAATGCTAACTGAGAATTATCGAGCTATTGGACTCTTAACGGAAACAGAAAAGGCATTTATAAATCCGCCAAGAGACAATGATTTTGATGACCAGCAATAATATTCATTTAAAAGGGAAACCAAACTTAAGCTATAAGTACATTTAAGTACTGTATAAAAAGTATTCATAGCTTATAAAATATAATATGATTAAGTATAGTATTAATAAATTATGCATTTTATTGTAAAAATACATTTTGGACCGCTAAAATAAATTTGCTTGGGTGTTTAATGGCAGTCAGCTGTTTTTCGCATATATGTAAGCCAATCAGCTGGAATTTTACAAGCCAAATTTTCTTGTCGTTTTTTAGTACATTTTTATTATCAAAATGTGGCCACTTGAAGTAAGAAACTTTAAACAAGTGCTGAAAATGCAGAGTTGAAAATTAAATTTCTACTTAATAAGTTAACCTAAACTTATATTTTGCATAATTTAGTAGTTAACTATTTGCGGGCGGCCATCTATTTCATATAATTCGACCGCAAACTCAAATTAATGGAGAAACTACCACAAGACGCAGCTGAAACGCCGCCGTTGCCGGGCAAGCGTCTCGGTCGCCCACCCAAGAACAGCACGCCAGCAACGTCTGAGGCAACTGAGGCTGAGGCTGAGGAGCTGGAATCACCAGGAGCGGAGCGTGTCTCTTTAACATCTCCGACACTTTGCAGACGCAGCACGCGCAAAAAAATTACAAAATTTGATGTGCTCGATGTTCTCAACAAAAGCCGCAAGACGCACAAAATACAAATCGAGGCACGCATTGATTCCAATGCGCCAACGTCATCAATGAAAGCATCAACGAGTGCGCCAACAGCACCAGCAGCACCCATAAATCGTCTAATTACAGCTCGTCCGCCTATGCCTTCAGTGCTGCCCATGCCAATGCCTGAGCTGATTGCCAAGCCGAAGCCGACACCGAGCCTTATTGTGGCCCAAGTAAGCAGCGATAAAACGCACTTTGGCAATCAGCAACCAACTCCGTTACGTAAACGTGGACGTCCACGCAAGGAACGGTCCATAAGCAGCCCAATAGATGTTGGCCACAATGAAATAAGCTACACCGTCAGCGTGAAAAGTGATGCAAGCGTAACTAAAACTGAAATTTTTAATATGAAACTGGAATCCTCTGACTCGGATGAGTCATTAAAGGGTTTTCCACATCTAATGGACGATTCTTCAATACAGGAAAGTGACAACGCATTAGATACACCAGATAAACCAAGTGAAGAGCAGCCTTTCACTG
>JAWNNH010000127.1:0-118228 GCA_035043045.1 Hirtodrosophila alboralis | reverse complement strand
TGTACGGAGTCTGATTGAAAAATTTGTAAATATTTGATAGTCTCGCATTTTTAAACGGTTTGACTAATTTGAATACCTCAAAATGGAAAATATACATCAAGGTATGTAGAAAAGTATTATATATGTGTTTAATCATATGTGCTTTTGTTTCGTTATTTTTTCAATGTTATTAATAAAACATAATTTTGTAAAACTTAACCTCAATATAGTTGTGTTTCGTGGACCATATCTAGTAAGATACAGTAGGATTCAAAAAAGTGTTTATGTGGTAGTATGTGTTATTATATATATATTTATATAGATTTTAAAACATTTGCGGATTTTTGCGGTTTCTCGAAATATTTCAATATATGTGGTCAAGGTTGCTATTCGTCGAGGCGATTTGCTGGAAGTTTGGTTGGAAAAGCGTCGCAACATCAACGCTACTTTCGACTGGGTTTGCGCAGAAAAACTTCCAAATTCATTTCCAGAAAATGTGTTGATGGACATTAAAATGAAAATAAAGAATTTTATTGTCCAAGTGAACAGACTGCTGAATAAATCCCAAAGAAATGTTCGACGGTTTAAAGAACAAAATTTTAGCTGGCTTGCATCAGATATAACATTTTATTCAAAAGGGGATAATAATAGCAATAAAGGTGGACGGCCTCTTCTATCTTATGACGAAGGAAGTTTGCGTCAAAAAAGAAAATTGGCTTCTGAACTTTCAAAAATGGCGAATCAGTACGGATTCTGACAAAGACCAAATGCTGATACGGAAAAAGGACATTGAAAGAAAACTTTGGTCTGAAATGGGGCTACATATAAACAAACCAAGCCAGAATGGTTCTGGAAATTTGAACAATGGCAATACTGCGCGAAGGGCATTTTCAAATGTTCCATTATTTGCCTCTATATTGGAAATCGATGAAGAACTATTAAACAAACTATATAATTTTAATAGTAATATCATGCGAATATGAAATTTGTTCTATTAAATTTCAAAAATTTTGTGAAGAGACGCTTCGTTTGCATTTGACGAAATATCCATGGTACCCAATGACCGCTACGGTACACAAAATTTTAATTCACGGTGCACAGATAATTGAGTCATCTGTACTTCCTGTCGGTTGCTTAGGCGAAAATGCATCTGAGGCTCGCAACAAGTACTATAAGCGTGATAGGATATTACATGCCAGGAAAAATAGCCGAATCAACAATTTAACAGACGTAATTCACCGTGCTTTGGATTCTTTTGATCCTTATTTATCAAGCATCACTTCAAGAACGCCTTAAAAATCACAAAACCTGCCAAAAGAGGTTATTGCACTTTTAAAGTTGCCAACATTTGAAGTTGCAGACCAGACATATGGAGATGAGGACGAGTTTAAAAGTAAAGAACTTTTTGATTTTGATTTAGAAGTTGAAAATATATTTTAATAAAATTTACATGCATTTTTATATTTAATGGGGTTCTTTTATGTGGGCGTACGCGAAGGCGTGGTAGCAGCTTTAAAAAAATTAATTCAAAATTCACAAATAATATGAGCCGCAAATTCTCCAAGTTTCAAGTTTCTAGCTTAAAAATTACAGTTTTTGCGCCCAATGTGCAGTGCCAAAATTTCGTCAAGGGGAAAAGTGATATTAACTCATGTTGGAAAACGGCCAAAGTTGGAAAGTTACAATGGAACGCGTTTACAACATCAGGATTCACAACAAGTTTCAGAGTCTCTATGAGATTGCTTTTGTCCGTGAATCGTATCACATGGCGGGTCTTGCTGCTGAACATAATAAGTCTTTGATGCAATGAATGACGTGCCTCTTCTAGAATCACTTGATTTCTTAAGCAATTTATCGGCTTGTCAGTTGTTTCGATCGTGTATGTCAAGGAAAGCTCACTGTGAACGGTGGCGCAACTGATTGCGGCTCGTCTTGTAAAGCGTTAATGTTTTGTCGGGATAGGGCGTCTGCCACGAAGTTTTCTTTCCCTGGTTTGTAATGAATTTGTGCATTATGCTCTTCAATGAAAGCCTTCCACCTTTTAATTTTTGCGTTAGTGTTCTTTTCAGATATAGCAAACGTGAGCGGTTGATGGTCTGTGTAAATGTGCAGTTCTCTTGAACCATACAGATAATTCTGTAATTTACCGAGGGCCCATACAATGGCCAATAGCTCCCTTTCGTTGGTAGCGTAATGAGACTCACATTGTTGTAGAGTCCGGTATGTCATGGTGATAGGCCTTCCCCCTTGAGATAGTACTGCCCCGATACCGTTTGCGGAAGCGTCGGTGGTCAAATCAAATGGTTTTTTAAAGTCTGGGTACATGAGCATGACATCTTCTGATGCCAATATATTTCTCAAGCAATTGAAAGCGTCATGTGCGAATCGTCGATTTTTTTTTGACATATGCTTAATAACTGTTCCATTTTGACCATTCAGAATGTTGGTCAAGGGCCTCGCTATTGAAGCGAAGTCTTTAACAAATACTCTGTAGTAGCTTGCAAGGCCCAAAAAAGACCTTAAAGAAAATAAGTTTTTCGGTTCAACATATTCTTGGATCGCTTTGACTTACTCAGGATCTGTCTTTGCTCCTTCGCTAGTAACAACAAAACCTAAGTATTCGACACTTTCTTTAAAAAATTTGGTCTTCTCTTTAGAAACTCTCATGTTAGCGTCGCAAAGGCGCTGAAGTACTATGTCAATATGTCGGACATGATCGGCTTCATTCTCAGAAAATATTATTACGTCATCAACGTATCTTGCCAATATGTTCGCGGAGTATGTCGTCAAGATGCTCCCGGCATTCTTCAAACCAAAAGGCAAACGACAAAACTCATACTTTCCGCCGTTCACTGAGAAAGAAGTTTTCTCACGATCTTTTTCAGCTAGATAAATCTGGTGATACCCGGATTTCAAATCTAACGTGGTAAAAAAATTTGCCTTTCCAAGATTCGCTAGATTCATTGGAATGCTTGGCATTGGATAACGGTCAGCAACATTTCGCTCATTTAGCTTCCTGAAGTAAATGACGAGGCGATGGTTTTTATTGCCAGTGGCGTCTAGCACTTTTTTATCAACAACCCATGCCGGGCTGTTGTAAGCAGATCTTAATGGTCTTATGATGCCATCCTTTAACAATTGAGCGATTTAATTGTTAACGAAATCTGTCCTAAGCACATTTACAAGAATTATTTCTGATCCCTTTTAGGTTGCAACGATAAGAAGCGCAGCAAGGGTATATATAGTATACTATCCAAAAAAATATTAAATCTAAAGGCAAACTTATCATGTTCTACAATAGCCTAAAGGGTTGACCCGGCTCATAAATAAACTGACCCCTACACCGTCCTACCCGCCAAATTATGTTTATAGAATGCAACACCGTCCCACCCACCAAGCTATGTTAATAGAATACTGATAATTGTTATTAGGTAGTAAACCGACACTGTTAACCAAAAATCAACACCGGAAACCCAACACTTGCTTGGAAGATCTCAAGCACCTGCACCACCGCATCTGTTGTGTGCCAACTGGCAAAAGTTGTATATTTCCGGTTGATTTAGATAATTAGATTGTTAAATCTGTAAACTGTGAATCTGTAAACAGAACGCAGAGGTACGAGTGCATAAACAAAATCGCTTTTCTGTCACACGCAGCTATGATAAAGCCAAAGAGAAAGAGAGAGACTTATGATCTATTATGGTAGAAAATAAATGCAAACACAAACACATGAATATGAAAATGACAAATTTCAAATGCAATTTTCACTAACTTCCGAATAATAAAATGAGTACTTTTAGACTATTTTTACTTGATTAAAAAAAAAAGTAAAAATAAAATGTAATAATAAGTAAAACAAAACAAAAAAAACAATATGTTTACACTGGACTTGAACTCGGGTCTTCACAATTGAGTGGGCCATCTTAACTACATGCGCCAAGGCTGACGTTGTTTACGAACCGGCAAAGTCTGTATATAGCGGTTGGTATTTTCAAATGCATGTAATGGCATTTTCAAATGCAATTTTCACAATTTTCGAATATATTTTAAATCAAATTTTTCCAGAGTTCAAGATTCTAGCTTCTACCGTTTGGCCTGTGGGTGAGTCGCCAATCAGTCAGGTGGAACTTTTTTGGGATTTGTAAGAATAAAATTAGTTCCTAACAATCGCAACTCTTAGCTGCGATTCCTAATTGAAACGCGCTGCATGCTAAATAGTAACAAGTGTCACATAGAATCTTTGATTTATCAAATATTTTATAGTGTCTATTTTGGTCCTTCCAGCACACCTTGGGCGGAAACGACTTTTTTTAGGCAAAAACCCCAAAAAAAAAAATTTATATTTTTATGGTTACAATATTTTTTCCAGTGAATAATTGTCCCATGTCATCGAAAATATTTAATTTATATTTTATTATGTAACCCTCGTCTTACGCCAGCCCTCCAAAGTTAGCTTTTTGTGCCACGTAGTTTCTGTACGGAGTCTGATTGAAAAATTTGTAAATATTTGATAGTCTCGCATTTTTAAACGGTTTGACTAATTTTAATACCTCAAAATGGAAAATATACATCAAGGTATGTAGAAAAGTATTATATATGTGTTTAATCATATGTGCTTTTGTTTCGTTATTTTTTCAATGTTATTAATAAATCATAATTTTGTAGAACTTAACCTCAATATAGTTGTGTTTCGTGGACCATATCTAGTAAGATACAGTAGGATTCAAAAAAGTGTTTATGTGGTAGTATGTGTTATTATATATATATTTATATAGATTTTAAAACATTTGCGAATTTTTGCGGTTTCTCGAAATATTTCAATAGATGTGGTCAAGGTTGCTATTCGTCGAGGCGATTTGCTGGAAGTTTGGTTGGAAAAGCGTCGCAACATCAACGCTACTTTCGACTGGGTTTGCGCAGAAAAACTTCCAAATTCATTTCCAGAAAATGTGTTGATGGACATTAAAATGAAAATAAAGAATTTTATTGTCCAAGTGAACAGACTGCTGAATAAATCCCAAAGAAATGTTCGACGGTTTAAAGAACAAAATTTTAGCTGGCTTGCATCAGATATAACATTTTATTCAAAAGGGGATAATAATAGCAATAAAGGTGGACGGCCTCTTCTATCTTATGACGAAGGAAGTTTGCGTCAAAAAAGAAAATTGGCTTCTGAACTTTCAAAAATGGCGAATCAGTACGGATTCTGACAAAGACCAAAAGCTGATACGGAAAAAGGACATTGAAAGAAAACTTTGGTCTGAAATGGGGCTACATATAAACAAACCAAGCCAGAATGGTTCTGGAAATTTGAACAATGGCAATACTGCGCGAAGCGCATTTTCAAATGTTTCATTATTTGCCTCTATATTGGAAATCGATGAAGAACTATTAAACAAACTATATAATTTTAATAGAAATATCATGCGAATATGAAATTTGTTCTATTAAATTTCAAAAATTTTGTGAAGAGACGCTTCGTTTGCATTTGACGAAATATCCATGGTACCCAATGACCGCTACGGTCCACAAAATTTTAATTCACGGTGCACAGATAATTGAGTCATCTGTACTTCCTGTCGGTTGCTTAGGTGAAAATGCATCTGAGGCTCGCAACAAGTACTATAAGCGTGATAGGATATTACATGCCAGGAAAAATAGCCGACTCAACAATTTAACAGATGTAATTCACCGTGCTTTGGATTCTTCTGATCCTTATTTATCAAGCATCACTTCAAGAACGCCTTCAAAATCACAAAACCTGCCAAAAGAGGTTATTGCACTTTAAAAGTTGCCAACATTTGAAGTTGCAGACCAGACATATGGAGATGAGGACGAGTTTAAAAGTAAAGAACTTTTTGATTTAGAAGTTGAAAATATATATTTTAATAAAATTTACATGCATTTTTATATTTAATGGGGTTCTTTTATGTGGGCGTACGCGAAGGCGTGGTAGCAGCTTTAAAAAAATTAATTCAAAACTCACAAATAATATGAGCCGCAAATTCTCCAAGTTTCAAGTTTCTAGCTTAAAAATTACAGTTTTTGCCAAAAAAAAAAGCCGTTTCCGCCCAATGTGCAGTGCCAAAATTTCGTCAAGGGGAAAAGTGATATTAACTCATGTTGGAAAACGGCCAAAGTTGGAAAGTTACAATGGAACGCGTTTACAACATCAGGATTCACAACAAGTTTCAGAGTCTCTATGAGATTGCTTTTGTCCGTGAATCGTATCACATGACGGGTCTTGCTGCTGAACATAATAAGTCTTTGATGCAATGAATGACGTGCCTCTTCTAGAATCACTTGATTTCTTAAGCAATTTATCGGCTTGTCAGTTGTTTCGATCGTGTATGTCAAGGAAAGCTCACTGTGAACGGTGGCGCAACTGATTGCGGCTCATCTTGTAAAGCGTTAATGTTTTGTCGGGATAGGGCGTCTGCCACGAAGTTTTCTTTCCCTGGTTTGTAATGAATCTGTGCATTATGCTCTTCAATGAAAGCCTTCCACCTTTTAATTTTTGCGTTAGTGTTCTTTTCAGATATAGCAAACGTGAGCGGTTGATGGTCTGTGTAAATGTGCAGTTCTCTTGAACCATACAGATAATTCTGTAATTTACCGAGGGCCCATACAATGGCCAATAGCTCCCTTTGGTTGGTAGCGTAATGAGACTCACATTGTTGTAGAGTCCGGTATATCATGGTGATAGGCCTTCCCCCTTGAGATAGTACTGCCCCGATACCGTTTGCGGAAGCGTCGGTGGTCAAATCAAATGGTTTTTTAAAGTCTGGGTACATGAGCATGACATCTTCTGATGCCAATATATTTCTCAAGCGATTGAAAGCGTCATGTGCGAATCGTCGATTTTTTTTTGACATATGCTTAATAACTGTTCCATTTTGACCATTCAGAATGTTGGTCAAGGCACTCCCGGCATTCTTCAAACCAAAAGGCAAACGACAAAACTCATACTTTCCGCCGTTCATTGAGAAAGAAGTTTTCTCACGATCTTTTTCAGCTAGATAAATCTGGTGATACCCGGATTTCAAATCTAACGTGGTAAAAAAATTTGCCTTTCCAAGATTCGCTAGATTCATTGGAATGCTTGGCATTGGATAACGGTCAGCAACATTTCGCTCATTTAGCTTCCTGAAGTAAATGACGAGGCGATGGTTTTTATTGCCAGTGGCGTCTAGCACTTTTTTATCAACAACCCATGCCGGGCTGTTGTAAGCAGATCTTAATGGTCTTATAATGCCATCCTTTAACAATTGAGCGATTTAATTGTTAACGAAATCAGTTACCGCTAAGGGATATGGATATAGCTTTGAATATACCGGTTTATCGTCTTTGGTACGAATCCTGGCAACGATTGAAGTGTTGAAGGGCAGTGCCTCATTATAGGTCGAAAATGAGTTAATCCTATTCACGATCATTTTTTTAAATTCGTCCCTTTAAAGATGGTGTTTTAACATTTCTGACTTGTTACCGTAGGTAATGTTATTTTTGAGCAGATTTAAAGTTACACCAGCCTGCGTTAGCAGGTCGAAACTTATGATAGCATCAAATGCGTCAAGGGTGTCTTAAATGAAAAACGTGGCAACTTTTCCAAAAATTTTCATTGAACATTTTTGTTTAATTTTACTGGATCCATGTATGGAATTCACAGTAAATGGGGTGTCGACAGTTGTTACGTTTTTTTACTTCCTTTACGGGTCTAACGTAATTTGTTGCCGCCCCAGTGTCGATTAAAATCTTTAATGTGCGATCATCTAATTGTCACTCGACGAACGGAAATTGGGAGCGTTCCCTAAAAAATTCAAAGAGTCAATGCCTTCTGATTAATCTCTCATCGTCGATGTCATTAGTTGCTGACTAGACTGTGTTTCTTGGCTAGAAGCCTCTTGAGTGACGTTATTTATCCTCTATCGTCTTTGCCCTGGAATACGCTCTGACGTATTCTGTCTTTTCTGCGGTTCGCCATAAGTGGCGTTACCTTGCGGCTTCCCCCAATTAGTGGGTTGCCTAAACCTAGAGACCGATGGATCGACCTCCATAGGTTGGACCTGGCTGTGTACTGGGGCCTCTTTGTTACTCTTTGTTATAGGCTCACCATGTGGCCTGTTCTGGCCCTGACTCACTACAAAATGCGGACTCTTTTCGAAGCCTCTTTCTTATCTAGCTTGGGAGCTTTTTCCCTACCAATTACCTTCGCCTGTGTGGTTTTTGTCTTCAATCGCCCTGGCATATGACGCAGCAAATTCGCTTCGTTCGTTACTATTTTCAGCCTCCCGAGGCCACGCTAAGGCTGATGGCAAGTCTTTGTGCTGTGCTGGGATAACATAAGATCTTAGAGACCGTTTAAGGCCTGACATTAATGAACCTAATCTTTTTGTTAAGAATAACTGCTGCCTGTTCGTCATGTGTTAGGTGTAAACATGTTTTTTTTTTTAATTATTCTTATTATTACGTATTGTTTTTACTTTTTAATTTATAAGTCAACTAAAAATAGTCCACACAATGAATAATTTGTAATAAATTGTAATCAATTTTTTTAAAATTTAAATAAAAAAAAAATTTTTAATTATGTTATTTGCTTGCACAAAACAAATAGTATGTATGTATGTGTTCTGTTTACAGATATTCTTTAAAACTTCTTCATTTTCTGTGCGCTTTTTCTTGTGACAGCAGAGTAAACAAAAAAATTATCGAAATCAACCTGTATATACAACTTTTACCAGTTGCAGGTACTTGAGATCTTCCAAGCAAGTGTTGGGTCCCCGGTTCGAATTCGGGTTTCAGTACATGTTTTTTCTTTCTTAATTCATTTAATTTTTTTTTTCCTTTTTTAATTATAAGTTTTTATTTATAGGTAAGTAAAAACATATTAATTTTATTAAAAATATATATTCGGAAGTTTGTGTTTGTGTATTTGCATTTATTTGCTGGTATATACATATATAATAAACACTCTCTTTCTTTCTATTTCTCTCTAGGCTGTACCATAGCTGCGTGCGAGTGAAATAGCGATATTGCTTATGCATTCGCACCTCTACTTTTAAACATTTGGGTACCTCTGTGCGCTTCCTTTTGTGACAGCTGAGCTAACAAAATAATTATATCGATATAGATATGTTATTTAGCATATTTGCTTGCTTCAAACAGTTAACGTTTGAATGCTTATTATGTTGCTTATATTTGATTTCAAATTAAAATTTTTCAATTAAAAACATTGTCGAACATAAAGGGTATTTCTTTAAAGACTTCATATGCTGTTATTATGGCAACACATTAATCAATTTCACAACTTAAATGTACAGTATATTTGTTATTGATTTACTATCGCTTGCCTAAATCAAATCAACCGCGATTTAGTTATTGGCATACATTTGCAATTACAAATGAAAAAGGACACAAAGAAGACAACTCGCGTTTTTCATTTTTACAGTTATTGTGTCAATGTAAATATTTAAAATAATTTACTCACTTATTTTTTCGCAGAACCGAACAAAATAAGGACCAACACAAATATAAAACAAAAAAAAAAGTTTGTGTCTAAGACCAATTTTGTTAGTATAAATTCCATACGTTATTTTATTATTATAATATCACAGATTTAAATAAATATAAAAAAAAAAACAAATAGTACCTCATATTTTTTAAAAATAATTATTTAAATCTGTTTAACTAACAATATTTAATTGCATCTATTGCTTATCAATTTGCAGAACAACGTATAAAAACATGGCCAGCCGTAATGAAGCATTACACAAAAAAATTAATAATTTAAAAAATCTAATGAATAAAAATTATAAATCAAATAACGTAATAATAAAAAATTAAAATAAACAAATTTTCAAATTAAAAAAAAATATTGCCGAAAATAAAAAAAAGTGGAGGAACGACTGCTGATGCTGCAGCCCCAGCATACCCATTCTCCATAAATCCTTCCATATTTCCAACAACAACAATATCCGGCCCCTTTCCCAACTCAATAATTTCCCCCTATATGCTTTTCCCCACCCCTTTCAGCAGCACCACCAACAATTTTTGACAGCACCAACCTTATTGCTACAACAACAACAACAACAAATAACAATAATAAATATTCAAAATAATATGAAAAACATATGCAATAATAAAGAAAAATAAAAAAAAAATTATTTTAATTATGTTTTCAAATTAATAGGTGTAAATACCATTTAATAAATATTGCATACATGTGTTTGTGTGTTTGTATTTATTTATTGGCAATGTACGTTTGTATGTTTTTCTTTGCCTATGAATTTGGGAATTGTTTAGCTCCCTTTGGTGGCAACAGCGCATATGTATATGCTCCACACTGTTAACGGTGGAGTTTGTAACTTGCTATCGATAGCTTTAGTTAAGACAGCCGCGATTTACTGTTTTTACCATATTTATAATTAAAAAAAAAGTAAACACTGAATTACGTTTTTGTGACCAATTATCAATTATAAGTTTGAAACTGCTCTATTTTCTATAATGAGTAGCATTATTTGTAGCATTATTAGTATCATTATTTGAAGCATTGTTAGTAGAATTATTTAGAATCGTGTTTTAAAATAAACACAAAACTAAGTATTTGTTGCCTTAATTAATTGCATTTGCAACTACGGCTGCATAACACAATTCGTATTTCGTATGTAACTATTTTTAAAATAGTTGAGTTTTTATTACGATATATAAATATTTTGCAATACATTGTTATATTGCTTTAAATATTTTTAGTAACTGTTCATTAAAATATTTGCAAGATTAAAATATTATACGAACATTTACTTATTGTCAATTAAAATTTAATGCAAATTTAATGGTATACTTAACTTAACTTATTATTATTCACAAAAAAATTGAATTCATTTATTACATTTAATTGTTTTTAGATTGTATATAAATCAAAATCTATTTTAAATAGACTTTAAAGTATATTACATAATAGTCAATTTTTAAATTGATTACTACTATTACAACTACACTAAAAAATTTTTGGTGTAGTATTGCATTATGACTATTGAACATTTAAACATAAATGGCGCATTGGTACCTCACAATGTTGTTCCAATTATTGGCGATGAATCTTGCCTTTTTAGAGCATTTACAAACCCCAACTGAAGAACTAGCAGTATCATTTAATATAAAAAAGCGAAAAAGAAATTTACCTCGGTTTTTTGATTTAACCACAAAAAGGCAGCGTAAGCTGATATATGAAAAATATCGCGAGAAGCACTGTAAAGAACTCAGTGGTGCGGCAAAAATATATCAAGCCCAAAACCCAGAAACTCACCGCGCTTCAACAAAAATTATTAAAATCAGAACCCTAATATTCACAGAAGATCTTTTATAAGCCATAAGCAGAATAATCCCAACATGTAAATGGACCGGGCCTTGCGACCTTGGAAAGTAAAAGCTATGTCTGGTTTTAAGTATGATTCTGAAACGGCATATAATTCAGACGAAGACAGTCTTATTGCATTAGGTGATATGAAACAAAAATGTGATTTTTGTGATGCTCTCAAATGAAAAATGGAGTCAAAAGGCATGTGCTGCAAAGGTGGAAAAGTCAATCTTTCACCATTAGAAACTTTACCTCAACCACTTAAAAGTTTAATATTTGGTGATCATCCAGAACATGTTAATTTTATGAAAAATATAAGAAAATACAATAGCTGTTTCCAAATGACATCTTTTGGTGGCAAACGAATTTTAAATAGAGGCTAAAATCCAACATTTAAAATACAAGGCCAGGTTTATCATTTAATTGGCAGTATTTTGCCAGAGCTTGGTCATGATCCGAAATTTCTCCAAATATACTTTGTTGGTGAAGATGAGAAAGAAGTACAACTAAGGTGCAAAAATATTTCTAATGTGAAACATGATTTAGTGAAGTCATTACAATCAATGCTGCACATTCATAATACTTACATTCACCTGAAAAAGTCCCTGCAAATAAGAATGACTATAAAATTATTATTAAGGCTGACAAAAAACCAACTAATGCTCATAGAGGTAGCTTCAATGCACCCACTGTTAGTGAAGTAGCATTGCTAATAGTTGGACAGCAATTTGAAAAATGAGATATAATTATCGAAAAGCGAAATAATACAAAATATCGTATCTCTGAATTACATCATTCTTATGATACTTTGTAATATCCACTATTATTTTGTCGTTGAGAAGATGGGTATTGCATTACGATACCCCAACGTCACCCTTTTAAAAAATCCGAGTTGAAAACGACTGTATCAGCATTGAGCTTTTATAGTTACCGACTCATGATTCGGCAATCTGAAGCCAATCATTTATTTTACTGCCGATCTCTTTTTAGTAAATTTTTGGTTGATATGTACCGCAAAGATTGAAACAGAGAGGCTTAATTTCATTCGAAATAGCCCAGCTAAACTTAGAGCAGAAGAGTATATACATCTTGAGGATGCCATAGGAAGACAAGATACCGATCTTGCTCAACTTGGTCGAGTGGTAATTTTACCATCTTCGTTTACTGGTTCGTCACGCTATATGCATGAAAAGACTCAGGACGCCATGACGTATGTTCGTCATTATGGTCGACCTAATCTTTTTATAACCTTCACCTGCAATCCTAAATGGAAAGATATAGATAATGCATTAATACCTGGAGAAGCTCCTCAAGATCGTCATGATATAATTGCTAGAGTTTTTCATTTCAAAGTCAAAGCCATAATGGCATTGTTAGACAAAGGTGAATTATTTGGAAAATTACAGTGCTTTATGTGACTCTGTAGAGTGGCAAAAGCACGGCTTATCTTATAAACACATATTACTTTGGTTGGAAAGATCTATTATGCCAGATCAAATTGATTCAATTATCTCTGCAGAAATACCAGATCCAGAAAAAGATCCCATTTTTTATGATATTGTTAAAGCTAATATGATTCATGGCCCTTGCGGTCCACTGAACTTAAGATCGCCATGTATGGTAGAAACTATGACGGGAAAAGACGGTTATCCTCTATACCGGCAAAGATTCCCAAATGATGGTGGCTTTACTATTGAAATGAATGGTCATACTATTGATAATAGGTGGGTTGTACCATATAATAGTGTACTCTCACGAACATTTGAAGCTCATATGAATATAGAATATTACCATTATGTTAAGTCAATAAAATACATTTGTAAATATGTAAATAAAGGAAGCGATCAAGCATCCTTTACGCTTGAAAATCAAAACGCTGAGGCTCTAATGTGTGAAAGTGGTAGATATAGTAGTAGTGCAGAAGCAGTATGGAGAATACTTGCGTTTCCTATACATGAAAGGTTTCCAACTGTTACCCACTTGGCTGTAGAAAATGGCCAACGAATTTTGTTTAACCCAAATGATCTGAATCGATTGCAAAGAAACCTCATCAGGCCACGGAAAACAACATTATTAGCCATTTTGAACTATGCAAAAAAGATGAGTTTGCTAGAACTCTACTTTATGTTGAAGTAGCATCTTATTACATATGGAATAAGAATAATTTTGAGAGAAGGAAACGCGGAATTAATGAAGCCAAGTTCCATTTAAATTACGAGAACTTTTTGCAATAATGATAGTATTTTGTCAATTGTCTGATGCTTTAAGTCTATGGAATAATCATAAAGAAACCCTCTCAGAAGACATCATACACAAAATTCAAATCACCGCAGATGGTAATATGAATCATCTTCTTATGGATAAAGTTTATAATGACTGTCTTAGCCTAATTGAACACATAGTTTTGTCTTTAGGAGGACAATGTATAGAAAAATATGGACTGCCTCAACCTAAAAGATTAGATACTGTTGAGGAACGCAGTCAGTTCAAATATTAACGGCCGGCTGTGCATTTTGAATAGCAACGATCGTTTCATTTTCATTTCGTTTCTTGCCGCACATTTGCCGCAAACACACACATACAAGAGTACATGCATGATGCAATATTGAGCATTATGATGAAATTCAAATTTACATATTGTCATCTCGTTTTCGCGCACACAACTTTGTATATTGCATCAGCGCATTTTTGGTTTCAGTTTTTATCAAGACAGCGGATTGTATGGACGCGCCGTGGCGGTCACATAAATTTAAAGAGAATAAAGAATTATATCCAATGAGTTGAGAAATATTACAAACGAAGGTGTTTTATTTCTAACCATAAGAAATTGGTCCTTCGAGCCGGATCCGTTGTAGGTTAATACTCAAAGTAAAGTTGTTGCAACTAAAGGCACTCGTACAATCTCACACGGCTGCTTCATAATGCAGAAGTTCCTCCAGATGGATGTAGCTTGCTGCAGTGGAGGCATTGATTACGAGGCTCGAGAGCGTTTGGGTCGAGTTCGAACGTTCTGGAGATAGTATGTACAAGTACGAAGGCACTGAAGGGTACATAGACCCTGAAGTGGACTATGAAGTGTATGAAGGCAAATATATAAAGGCATTAACGCTATATTTTGCATTAAGGGAGCAGTATCGCTCAACAACAACAACCACAACAACTTGCCGCGGCGCCGGCAAGAGAAACAGAGTTGCCAAAGTTGCACATCAAGCCGTTTGGTGGCGACTAGCACAGTTCATAACAAACAACATTTGGGAAATATTCAAAAGTTCCACTATTTGAAATCGTTTCTCGTCAATGACGCCGCAAGTTTGATACGTCATATGCCAATATCAGAGGTGGCATATGAGTTGGCGTGGGCACGCCTCATTGAGCGATATAATCGACCGCGTCATGTAGTGAACTCGTTGCTGGATGCATTCATGGAGCTGCCATCAACAAAGACAACCGATGTATCAGTTCTGCGTAAGGTTGCAGATGGTGCAAACGAAATTATCAGAGGATTGGATGCAGTCGGTCAAGGCACACGCGATTGCTGGGTGATTTACTTGCTGCTGGCAAAGATGGATCCAGAGTCACAACGCAAATGGGTGGACAACAGCCGGGATACAATATCGCCGACTGTAGACCAGCTGTTTAAGTTTCTTGACGCACGATGCGAGGAGTTTGAATTGAGCCAACGTGATGCACCATCAAGCAACACATTCAACGAAAGGCAGAAGAAAGCGACACGCACATTGTTGTCAACTGGGGAAAGTAAATGCACTAAATGCAACTCTACTGAACATTTTCTCTTTACCTGTATGCAGTTCCTTGGCTTATCTGTAGAGCACAGACGCTCATTTGTTAAAGAAAAACTGCTATGTTTTAACTGTCTTAAGCCCGGTCATTTATCAGCGAAATTCGCATCACAGCATCTATGTAGGCATTGTCGCAGTCGGCACAACACACTTCTGCACACGCAAGTATCATCACAGCAGGCGTGCGGGAATCAATTCCAACCTATGGGCAACATTAGTGATGAAGATCAACAGAATCACATCAAATCTTCATTGGTGACAACAAGTCACATAACACAAGCACCATGCACATCAGTATGCAACACGCCACAAGGGCGTCGGAAAGGCACATTGCCTACAGCGTTGGTGTATGTACAAAATGCATATGGTACATACACGGCATGTCGTTTGTTATTGGACAGTGGCTCAGAACTGTCATATGTATCGGAACGGTGTATTCAAGCACTTGACATTACACGTTCACCATCCCGAATACTTGTTTCGGGTATCTCAGCTGTAAAGGCTGAAACCACACGGGGTTTTGGCAAACTGCATATCAAGTCACGGGTCTCGCAACACACACTAGATGTCACAGCACATGTTCTAGGCAAGATCACGTTATCATTGGCAAGGGAACCGATCGATGCATCAGCAATGGCAATCTTCGACGGCATTCCGCTTGCAAATTCAACGTTTAATACGACAGCGCCAATAGACATTCTATGGGGCACAGAATACGTATGGGCTGTTTTCACTGGAAACAAGAAGCTGGACAGTCGCGGCACCATAATTGCAGTATCGACAATATTTGGTTGGGTGATCACATCAATAATCACAACAAATTCAACGGCTGCTACGTCACTAATATGTATTGTCGATATCGATGCCTCACTCCAAAAGTTTTGGGAGCTGGAGGAATCATACACATGCGTGCAACCAGATCCAGACGATTTGAAGGTTGAAGAACACTTTAAGAGAACTCATACACGAGACTCAAAAGGGAAGTATATAGTAGAGCTTCCGTTTAAAACACCAAATTGTATATTTGCAGATACCCTCCAAGGAGCAATGTCACGATTTCAATCTGTAGAGCGTCGTCTACAGAGAGATTCAACTCTACGGGCACAGTACGTAAAGTTTATGGAAGAATACATCAGTCTTGGTCACATGCGAGAACTGACGCCAGAGGAGATTCACACGCACGATGGTCGAATCTTCTACATGCCACACCATCCAGTTGTTGGACACAAGCTGCGAGTGGTGTTTGATGGGTCACATAAGGATCGTGAGGGACACGCCTTAAACGATGCTCTGTATGTGGGCCCAAGCATCCAGCGGAATCTGTTCGCTGTTTGTTTACGTTTCAGAATGCATGCTTATGTATTCTCAGCAGACATTGTCAAAATGTTTCGTCAAGTTTGGGTTACCGATGCTCATCGTAACTATCAACGAATCATATGGAGGCAGCACCCGTCTGAGCCGCTAAAGCATTACCAATTATGCATAGTCACATATGGTACAGCCTGCGCGCCGTTTTTAGCTGTCAGAGTGCTGGAACAACTCGCAAACGACTACAACAACAATACCCACATGGTACGAGGATCCTGTTAGAAGACTTCTACAGAAGCAGAGCTGCTACAACGCAGAGACGAACTCGTGCAACTAATGGCCCAAGGACAGCTAGAGCTTGGGAAATGGATTTCCAATAGTAAGCAGATTGGCAATCAGAAGGCAGTACAATCTGCAACAATGTTTGGACAGCAAGAAGACCCCACAAACAAGGTTCTTGGAATTCACTGGCAACCGGAAATTGACATATTGGCGTACAACGTTACTTTGAGCAAGCTGGCACCAAACACCAAAAGACAAGTACTATCTGACGTCGCACGCATATTCGACCCATTGGGGTTATTGGCACCAGTAGTGGTTCAGTTCAAGATACTGTTCCAAGAATTGTGGCTACTCAACTTGAGATGGGATTATCGCAACGACATCCTAACATTGAGGCAACTGAAGATTCCACGCTGGGTAGGCTACACATTTGGCACAATCGAGCTACATGCATTTTCAGATGCATCCATCAAGGCCTACAGCGCTGTGGTGTATACTCGGATCAAAAATCCTGATGGTAACATTGAGGTTACTATCATTGCTGCGAAGACACGTGTTGCCCCACTGAAGCAACAGTCTTTACCACGATTGGAGCTTTGTGACGCACTGCTACTTAGTCGACTCGTCGCATCCATCAAGACGGCTCTGCGCCACTTGAACATCACTGTACATGCTTGGTGCGATTCTACAATAGTTTTGGCATGGCTATCGCACACACCATCCAAATTAAAAACGTTCGTTGGCAATCGAACTGCTGAGATTCTGGACATCATACCACGACAAGCGTGGCATCACATCAATACTAAGGAGAACCCAGCCGATTGCGCTTCTAGAGGCATGCTGGCCATAGATCTGCTCAAATTTGATTTATGGTGGAACGGGCCACAATGGCTACATGAAAAGGACTTTGACGCGGTAACTACGCGTAATATGCAAATCTCTTGCTTATTTTCAGATGACCAAGTTCAGGTTGAAGTAAAAAGCACTGCACTGGTAACACTGGCAGCAAACAAATCTGCATCAAACACACTCGACGAGCTGGTCGATCGAGTCTCCTCCTGGCTGAAACTTGTCCGCATCGTGGCGTATGTTTTAAGATTCATACGGCGCACGAAGCACACACACCACAGCACTGGATTGATATTTAAGGAGATCAATGGCGCACGTAATATCTGTTTACGACATGCACAGGCAGAATTTCTCCATGACCGAAAATTGCTGCTCGACAAACAGGGTTTGGGAAACAAATCCAAGCTACAAACATTGTCACCAATTATCGACGATATTGGTTTGCTGCGCCCGGGCGGTCGCTTAAGCAACTCGGAGCTACCTTATTGTGTTAAGCACCCGGTAATTTTACCCAAAACCCATTGTATCACGCAGCTCATTCTGGAACATGAACACTGGACAAATTTGCACCCAGGCGTGACGGCACTGTTTGTTATTGTTCGTCAACGATACTGGATCATCGGTGCTCGAAATCTTATTCGTAAAGTAACATTTAAATGTTTAAAATGTTTCAGACAACGACAGCATACCAATCAGCAACTCATGGCAGAATCCAATCTGACGATATTTGGGGAAACAAATTTCACCACCCTATACGGACCATCGTATTTTGGAGCCAGCTTGTCTGCAAATCCGTCGACCGCTTTGGATAGAAAGTGTTGCCGAAATAACACGAGCGAGTTGAGGGAGGGCCTCCACTCTCGGCGGCGTAAGTTGTAATAGCGGCTCTGCTCCTGAGTCGCACGATTCATATTATTACGGGCTATGTCGAACACTTCTTCTAACCGGATAGCCTTTCCGTTCGGCTGCTGGTTTGTATGGGCTGATCCTGGCGTCAGCTCATCATAACGTACAGCCGGGAGGCGGGGTTCCTTTCCCTGTACGAGAAACGCCGATGAGAATCCGGTGGAATCGGCGATGCTGGAATTTACCGCTAGAGCCGTATACTAGATCTCTACTCCAAGCGACTTCATGAAGGCCTTAAATGACCGGCTCGTAAACTGCACGCCGTTATCGCACACCTACTTCCGAGGGACCCCAAATCGGCAAAGTATCCTCTCTCTGAAGGCCGTTTGTAAGTGTGCTGTCGTTGCCTTTCTTAGGGGGACTAGCTCCACCCACTTAGAGAATGCGTCGTGGAAAACCAGTAGAATCGTATTCCCGTGCTTGGAACGCGGGCCAACAAAGTCTACACAGAGCAGAGCCCATGGCTCTTCCATTTGCCGAGTGAGCATGCAGCCTGCCTGCTTGAACTGCTGGACCTTAAACTTCTGGCACTTCTCGCAGCACTTCACGTACTTGGCAGTGTTTCTAAACATGCCTGGAAAATAGTAGCGCTGCGCCAGTCGGGAGATGGCTTTCCGTACCCCTTGGTGTCCCGCTGTAGGCGCGTCATGACATTCCTGCAACACTCGCTGGCGGTTGCTTGTACTCACGAACAGTACATAATCCTCGTCATCTGCTCTGTAACCTAGATGACGGTACAGGTTCCCATTCTCAAACAGGTAGTCCGGAAACTTCTCGGGGCTCTGAGCCATTATCTCCAGCATACTGGAAATCCATTTACATGGGGATGCCTCCAACACTGCTTGTTGAAATGTCTCCATAGGCTGCCTCGACAGTGCGTCGGCCATTACGTTCAACTTCCCTCGGCGGTAGTGGACGTCGAATTGGAACTGCTGTAACTCTAAAGCCCAACGCGAGATTCTGCCGAAGTGACTCTCAATCGAGTTCAACCTCTTGAATGCCATATGGTCCGTTATCACATCGAAGCCTTCCAAATAGCATCTCATTTTTCGAATGGACCAGACTATCGCTAGGCATTCCTTTTCCGTAACCGAATAGTTGGTTTCCGCCTTCAGCAGTTTCCGGCTAGCGTAGACAATCACACGCTCCTGTCCATCCATTATCTGTGTCAGAATAGCACCGAGGCCGTAGTCGCTTGCGTCAGTCTGGAGAGTGTACTTGGCGGAGAAGTCGGGACATGCCAGAACCGGGGCCGTCGTCAGCCTCCTTTAGGTAATCCAGAGCATCCTGTTGTTCTGCAGCCCACGACCACTTCCGTCCCTTCTTCAGCAAAGCCGTCATCGGTTGAACCAACGACGCGATGTTCGGCGCAAAACAACGATACCAGGCATTGCCGGAGCTCCTTGAGGTTCGTTGGTGAATATGGTTAATTCTATGGACAGGATAAGCGTCTGGGACCGAGTGTGCGTTGAGCTGCCTGTAGTCGATACACATACGCCATTCGCCTGTTTTCTTTTTGACTAAGAAGAAAGGCGCACTGTGCGGACTGCGAAAAGGTTCAATCGCGTTCGACCGGATGAGCTCCTCGATCTGCTCGTCAATCACCTTCTGCATCGCCGGATTCTTGGGGTAGTATCGCTGCTTGATAGGCTTATCATCCCTCATGATAATCCGGTGTTCCGCCATATGGGATACGCCTTTGGCCCGTCAAACAGTGCTAGCTCTTCCTCCAAGAACCTTTGCATCTGGGGATCAGAATCAACCGACTCCGCCGCTTCACTTGTCCTTTGTACCGGTTGATCCACCCGGCCCAAATTTGTTATATTCCTTCCGGTTGACGGCCTTACGTCTTCCGAAGGCAATCATTTATCGTCCTCTGGTTCCATCTTGACTTTACGTTTCTAAGCCCGTACCTTCCCTGCTGCTTTTCGCTCCGACGACTTTGTCTGCGCCTCTTTTCTCAACTGGGATTCGCCCCTTGGCGGTTTCTCAGTTCCAGGGGGTCCACTGCCTTCCTTGTCGATACTCCTCTCTCTTGCAAGACTTAATTCCGCGTATCCACATTGAATCCTAGTGCCGACCGCGCACAAGAAGTCCATGCCCAGGATCAACTGGTCCAGCACAGAGTCCATGACGAGTAATAACATCTCCACCTTTCGTCCGGCCAATCCGATTTCAATCCTCAATACTTGCTTTATCTCCTCGGCCGACCCATCCGCCAGTCGGATTTGGGCTTGGGCCTACAGCATTTTTCCATACTTTGTCAGCTTCTGAGCACACCTCTCGCTCACGAAGCTCCTAGCCGATTGTAGCTGATAGTTTATCTCCTCCTACTTCTACCGTGGCTACGATACGGCCGCCTTCAACACCCAATGGTCCGTCTAGTTCCGGGTTGTAGGGGCGCTGACGTCGACCCGGTCCCGGTCTAGGTGACGCCTCTGCGCGTTTCCCTGGTCGTTGCTTTGGCAACCCTCTTGTGAGCTTATGCCCCTCTCGCCGCAATGCCGGCAAAAAACCTGGCGGGGATTGTCGCAATCTTTGGCAAAATGTCCTTCGCCTCCGTATCTAAAACATACTGGCCGTTTCTCGAAAGCTGAATTCTTCCCTTGCCCGATCCTTCTATGTGCAGCTTCTCGCAGTGGGCTGTGGCTGGTGTTGGGATTACTCCTCTTCTCTGCTCCTCCGGGGCCGGTTGCGGGGCTGCTCGGAAAGGGTTGTAAGGCGCACGCGGAGCGCTACTGACATTTTTGTATTCTGTCCGCAACTGATCTTGTGTGACTCGCGACGAATGTATAGCCGGTATTCAGGCGCGGCATTCTCGTACACCTGATGAAGCTCTCTAACGGCGTCATATCCCGCGTGGTGCATCATCTCTCTCAACTCAATCAAGAAATCTTTGAAGCTTTCTCCGCTTCGTTGACGACGACTCTGAATCTGGTCTTCCAGAATCTCCAAATATCGTGCGGCAGGAAAAATTTCAGGAACTCCATCCGGAAAATGATCCATGTCGCGGCTCGAAGCCGGCTAGTTAAAAACCAGCGAGCCACCCTATCCGTCAGTACCTCATCCATGGCACGGGGTAATCTGTCCAGATCTATGCCATAGGAAATTGCTCGCTCCTCCAGTGACTCCAAGAATGGCAAGGGATCTGCCCGCCCGTCAAACCGTAAGCCCCATTTCCGCACCTGTTCGGGCACGATAATGTACCCTCTCGTCTGAGACTGTAGGCGTGGCATTGGCGATTCGGCAACAGACACATAATGTACTATGGGTAGCACCTCTTCAGGACCGTTACCCCTTCCTCCATAACCGTTGCCCACCTGTATCTGCGGGACAGCCAGATTTATTTTAAAGTCACCGGGGGTTGGTAAAGGCCGATCCGCTAAGCAGGTCAAGTCTCCTTCTGATTTATGGCGCACCCTTAAGACTGAGTTGCTGGAGCCGCCGACGAACCCGACATCAACGCCCTTAGCATAGTGTGCCTCCAACTCCGCCAACCGAGTCCAAGCCTGGGTATGATGCATACCCTCCTTGATGAAAGCAGAAAGACGCTAACGCAACTCCTCTACCCTCCCATTTCGGTCTAAGTCGAACTCAACGGCTAAGTCTTCCAACTCTTCCTTACGACGAAAATGGACCCAACGGGCCGCTACTCCAGGATTCTTACACCCACTAGTGTCCATCGTTCGTAACTGTTTTTCTTTTTTCTCTTTCCAATTTAATTTCACGACAAATTTTCCTTTTCGCTCATTTACTATACCGTTTATTTAAAAAAAATTTTACTCTTATATCCACAATAATTTTGCTTCTTTATTTATCAACTATCTTATTCATTTATTTTCCTATTATATTTTTCTCATATTTCATTTATCCTATATTATTTATTTCATCTTTGTCTTATTCACTTCAAATTTTATTTTATTTTATTTATTTTTCAATTTTATTTCATTGATATTTATTAAAATTTCTTAAAGATATTTTATTTTATTTATTTATTTCTTTTATTATTCATTTTATTTATATATATTTATATACTAGCTTATACCCGCGGCTTTGCTCGCAAATTTCTAAATATATATTAGTTTGTTTTTTAAATATAAACTTTTATTTATATCCTCGTTTCCACACCACCGCTGAGGTAGAGAATTTGGCGCGTTTTTTTTAATGTGGTATCCCCAAGAGACCTATTCGACAATCGGTATTTTAAAAACATTTGATTACTTTGTTTGTAGAACATCCCTGTATACAATGTTTTTTGTTTTTTAATCAGGTGCAAAAATCATAAAACCTTTAGAGGAACTAACTCTTGAACAGGCTACATAAAACTACCCATGTGAGAAACAATCCTCCTGCAAATCAAGGCCAGCAAGTCTGTCCTTGTGATTTATTAATTGTAATGGCAAAATGAGAGAGTTCTTTTGAGTAAATTACACGTGTTTTTTTGTGCTCCGTACTTTATTAATTTTGTGTTTAATTTATCTTTTAAACTTTTTTTTTTATTAAATAACTTTGCTATTTAATGATAAAGCTTGCTATTACTGCATAAGGTTTTACCAGTTATACATTCTGTGGTTTAATATTTGCAAACTTAATTTTCTGGCGTCTGTACAGTGATTTTGTTTGTTTATTTTATTTTCCAAGCTCCCTTTTGGCGCTTGTTCTCAAACGTGTGTGTGTGTTTACATTTACTCTCGCTTTGCTTTGCACCTCGCTCTCACAGGTTGTTGTTGTTGCATCTTGCTCTCGCGACCAGCTGAGTGCGATCTATTTTTAACAATCTGTCTCTCAGCTTACAAGAGCGTATTTCGTTTCTGTGCATTTCCTTAAGTGAGAAGTGAGTGAAGTTTCTTTCGCCCCCGCTCACAATTTATTGTTGTTGCGTTCTTGCTTTGAGTGACTCTGCTCTTGTAACGATTAACGCGCCCTTTTTTTTCTTTTGTTGTTTACTTTTTATTTTTGAAGACCCAGTAGGAAAAATGTCGTGCTGCAATAAGGTTTGCACTTTCAAGCGTGCTGACGATTCGGCACAACCTCAATTTGTGCATTGTTGGTTGTGTGATAATGTCATGCACGCTAAGTGTGCGGGTCTTAGTGGTCGGGATGTAGATAAGCTTGCCGCCATCAGCAAAAAAGATTGTGGCGGTATGAAATGGTCCTGTCCTGTATGCATCGACATGCAAATTGATTTCTCACGGATGTACATTTCCGTGAGAAATCAATTTTTAAAACTTAAAAATATGGCCCAACTTTTATCGAGCGACTTTGACTCTAGTATTGAGTTACTAAGTCAATTCAAGTTTGAACCTAATTCCCGCCCTGACTCTCAATTTTTACGAGTCCCCCAAACTTTACTTTCGACTCCATTGGCAACTCCACAGTACTCGGATGTTTCGCCAATTTTGTCTTTATCTCCATCTCCAAGTAACCTAAACCTAGACAGTATATCCCCTGCCCCATCTCCAGCGGCGACTAATCCTACTACAGTTGCTGCCCCTATTATCGAGTCCTCGGTGCGGGTGGTACCAAGTCGGAAAAGCCGCGCATCCCAGCTCCTATTGAAAGTAGCAACAATACTGCTCTTTCAACTAATAATATCCCTACTCTTACTGTAGTTGCTCCACGTAAGCAAGTATTTGTGTCTAGACTATCCTCAGACACTACTTGCGAGTCAGCGGTAAACTACATCTCTAGTAAATGTTCCGCTAAGGTGAACATTTCTAAATTCAATTTTTCTACACCTCGCGAAATATCATCGTTTAAGATTGGTGTCCCTTATGACTCGTTTGCAATCATTTGTGATCCAAAATTTTGGCCACCTCACATGATTGTTCATGAGTTTAAACAGAAAAGGCGAATTGAGCCCGTGCCAGCAATATTGCAAAAAACTAGGTTCGTGCCCCGACTCTGCATTCATTCAATATCAGAATGTTAGAGGCCTTTTAACTAAGCTCAAAAGTCTATTTTTGAGTAGACTTTCTTTTGAATCCGACATTATTGCATTCTCAGAGACTTGGTTAACTTCTACCATATCTGACTGTGAAATTCTGTCAAATAGTTACTTTATATATAGATTTGACCGACTGGCTCGTCGAGGTGGTGGTGTACTAATTGCCATTAAATCGACACTTCAATCGGAACGTATCTCCCTTAATGTGCCTACTGATGTTGAAACAGTTGCTGTTAAGGTAACTTTTCCAACGCGTGTAATTTTTATCACCTGTTCTTACATCCCTCCATCTTCTGACATACAAGTTTATATGCAACATATTGCTTGTATAAAAGAAGTGTCTCTTCAATGACCTTTTTGTTGTATTAGGTGACTTCAATATACCTAATATTTCATGGTAATTTTTCAGTAACGCAAATTACCTCATTCCTTCAAATCAGCATGACTTCTTAGATTGCATGCTAGATTATTCACTATTTCAAATGAATTTAATTAAAAATCATTTGAACAGAATTCTGGATCTGGTCTTTGTCAATGATTTCGCAAATACAGCCGTCTCTAGGTCACTTCCTCTATCTGTCCCTGAAGATTTACATCATCCTGCCATAGAAATATCTATATCAATTTCTAAGCCTTGTAGTCCGCAATTATTAAATCGACAATTGCCACGTGGTTGCTTTCGTAAGGGAAACTTTCCCTTACTTAATGAACTTATTCATTCAACTGACTGGTCTTTTTTACATAATGGGTCTGACATTAATATTGTCCTTAGTACCTTTTATGAGACCTTAAACACACTTTTAGATGTGTGTATCCCTAATTCGACCCCGTCTGCTTGGTTTACACCTCGACTCTCTTACTAAAAAAACATTAAGTCAAAATATTTAAAAAAATTTAAGAATTCAGGTTCAAGTATTGACTGGGCTAAATACTCTTTAGCCAAGTCAAACTTCGCCCTTCTAAACTGTCTGTGCTACGAGAAATATTTAGATCGTTGCAAAAGACAGTTTTTCCAAGACCCTAAAAAATTTTTTAATTTTGTTAATTCGAAGCGCAAATCTTCAAATTTACCTTCCTCTTTTTTTCTTGGGATTGATAAAACCAGCAACGACTCTGCTTCTGCTGATCTATTTGCCAATTTTTTCCAATCAACCTACTCTTCTGTTTCCCCTATTAACTCAGCTTATCCTTATACTATTTTACCCTCTAATTCTATCTTTACTCCAAATATTTCATATAGCTCCCTAACCTCCGCTATTAATTCCTTAAAATCTTCTTTCTCTCCTGGGCCTGACAACATTCCTAGTTGTGTCCTTAAGGAGTGTTGTACTTCTTTAGCTGAACCGCTGCTAAAACTTTTTAATTCATCCCTTGAATCCGCAATCTTTCCAGATCTTTGGAAAGATTCGTATATCATTCATTTCCATAAAAAAGGTGGAAAATCTGATATATCGAATTACAGAGGTATTGCAAAGTTATATTCTATTTAAAAGCTATTTGAAAAAATCCTTGTTTCTTCTTTGCAGCATTTTTGTAAATCTATTATTTCCCCTACCCAGCACGGCTTTGTAAAGGGTCGGTCCACTACGACCAACTTGCTCGAATTTACCACCTTGGTAAATGATGCATTTTTAAGGAAAAGTCAAGCTGATGTCATATATACTGACTTCTGTAAGGCCTTTGACTCTGTGAATCACGACCTCTTACTCTATAAACTTAACTGCATAGGTTTCCCTCCTTCCTTCTTAAGTTGGATCTCAACCTACTTAAAAGGCAGAACCCAAAAAGTACTGCTTAGGTCAACCATTTCGAGTTCGGTTTATGTAACTTCTGGTGTACCTCAAGGCAGTCATTTGGGACCATTATTTTTTACATTATTTATTAATGATCTACCTACCATTCTGTCTCAGTCTCACATACTTCTGTACGCAGATGATGTAAAACTTTTATTTTCATACACAGATTCCCTTCGTCATAGTCGTCTGCAAGACGATTTGAACGCTATGCAACTTTGGTGCTTGACCAATAAGCTGCAGCTCAATTGTTCTAAGTGTATGTTTATGACATTCTATCCCACTAGGCCCTATTTAGGCACTTATACGATTGCCAATTCTCCATTGCAACGTATAACTACCGTAAAAGACCTTGGAGTTTTATTTGATTGCAAATTGAACTTCAATTCCCACATTTCGACCATTATTAATGAAGCCAAGGGAGTACTTGGATTTATTAAACGATGGACGAAAGAATTTAATGACCCTTTTACCACTAAATTACTTTATGTCTCCCTTGTTCGTCCGATTTTGGAATATTGTTCCTGCATCTGGTGTCCGCAGTACAGTATTAACCAAGATCGGATTGAGTCTGTTCAGAAGCAGTTTTTGCTTTTTGCCTTACGTGGTTTAAACTGGGATCCAAACCTTCGTTTACCATCGTACTCCAGTAGGTTTCTCCTTCTCAATCTTCCATCTTTAATTATTCGTAGAAAAACTCTTGGTGTTGTTTTTCTCCATAAATTAATTATTGGTGAGATCGACTCTATGTTTCTGTTAGGTCGTATAAATTTTTCTGTTCCTCGTCGTACAATGAGAAATTAATTTCCTCTCACCCTCCAAGTATGTACAACTGATTATGCCTTGCACAGTTTATGGGTCACGCTTTATGGGTCAATTATAATTCATTATATCACGCACTCGCAACTGAACTCTCTCTTCCCTCTTTAAAAAACTATCTTTCCCTATATCTTACAAGAAATCCCTGACCAGCTTAGCCGGCCAGCCAGGCTAATACATCTCCTCTATTGGGTCAGAGATTTCTGTCTAACTTTCTTTAAAATTTTCTTAATTTTTCTCTTACTTTTTCTCTTTGTCTCGCTATACCTATCTTTAAAATAATCTTATTTTCCTTTTACTTATTTTCTTATTTATTTACTAACTTTTATGTTATTTTATTTTATTTTATTTAAATAACCTTATTCTAAAAGTGGGTACACCTGTAATGTTACTACGCAATCTAAATTCGCCAAAACTATGCTATGGCACAAGATTACAAGTAAAAGCTCTTCACAAAAATGTTATTGAAGCCACTGTATTCACTGGGTGTGCAAAAGGAGATACGGTGTTTATACCGAGAATCCCTTTAATACCATCAGATATACCATTTCAATTTAAGAGACGCCAATTTCGTCTGAAAGTCTGTTTTTTTATTTATTTTTTTCTTTATTTATTCATTTATTTATTCTGGCAGACAATCAGTGCTGTCCCAGATAAGCAAACGTTATAATAATTCTTAAATGTAATAGAAGGATAGAAGAAGCCTAATTAAATTACATTAGTTTCAAATATTAATGACACTGACACAGGGGATATTTATTTGCCAGTCCGGCAAGCTATGCCTCTACTCACAGCCAGGTTAGTCAGTGTCATTATTTGAACATGAAGCTAAACAGATGAGAGTTAGTAATAAAAGTTGAAAAAGTGATTATAATTAAAAGTTAAATTAGTAATATAAAAAAAAGGATATATATATATATAATTAAAGCTTAAATTAAAAAAAAAAAAAATTTTTAAATAAAATAACATAAAAGTTAGTAAATAAATAAGAAAATAAGTAAAAGGAAAATAAGATTATTTTAAAGATAGGTATAGAGAGACAAAGAAATAAAGTAAGAGAAAAATTAAGAAAATTTTAAAGAAAGTTAGAGAGAAATCTCTGACCCAATAGTGGAGATGTATTAGCCTGGCTGGCCGGCTAAGCTGGTCAGGGATTTCTTGTAAGATATAGGGAAAGATAGTTTTTTAAAGAGGGAAGAGAGAGTTCAGTTGCGAGTACGTGATATAATGAATTATAATTGACCCATAAAGCGTGACCCATAAACTGTGCAAGGCATAATCAGTTGTACATACTTGGAGGGTGAGAGGAAATTAATTTCTCATTGTACGACGAGGAACAGAAAAATTTATACGACCTAACAGAAACATAGAGTCGATCTCACCAATAATTAATTTATGGAGAAAAACAACACCAAGAGTTTTTCTACGATTAATTAAAGATGGAAATTGAGAAGGATAAGCCTACTGGAGTACGATGGTAAACGAAGGTTTGGATCCCAGTTTAAACCACGTAAGGCAAAAAGCAAAAACTGCTTCTGAACAGACTCAATCCGATCTTGGTTAATACTGTACTGCGGACACCAGATGCTGGAACAATATTTCAAAATCGGACGAACAAGGGAGACATAAAGTAATTTAGTGGTAAAAGGGTTATTAAATTCTTTCGTCCATCGTTTAATAAATCCAAGTACTCCCTTGGCTTCATTAATAATGGTCGAAATGTGGGAATTGAAGTTCAATTTGCAATCAAATAAAACTCCAAGGTCTTTTACGGTAGTTATACGTTGCAATGGAGAATTGGCAATCGTATAAGTGCCTAAATAGGGCCTAGTGGGATAGAATGTCATAAACATACACTTAGAACAATTGAGCTGCAGCTTATTGGTCAAGCACCAAAGTTGCATAGCGTTCAAATCGTCTTGCAGACGACTATGACGAAGGGAATCTGTGTATGAAAATAAAAGTTTTACATCATCTGCGTACATACGTATGTGAGACTGAGACAGAATGGTAGGTAGATCATTAATAAATAATGTAAAAAATAATGGTCCCAAATGACTGCCTTGAGGTACACCAGAAGTTACATAAACCGAACTCGAAATGGTTGACCTAAGCAGTACTTTTTGGGTTCTGCCTTTTAAGTAGGTTGAGATCCAACTTAAGAAGGAAGGAGGGAAACCTATGCAGTTAAGTTTATAGAGTAAGAGGTCGTGATTCACAGAGTCAAAGGCCTTACTGAAGTCAGTATATATGACATCAGCTTGACTTTTCCTTAAAAATGCATCATTTACCAAGGTGGTAAATTCAAGCAAGTTGGTCGTAGTGGACCGACCCTTTACAAAGCCGTGCTGGGTAGGGGAAATAATAGATTTACAAAAATGCTGCAAAGAAGAAACAAGGATTTTTTCAAATAGCTTTTAAATAGAATATAACTTTGCAATACCTCTGTAATTCGATATATCAGATTTTCCACCTTTTTTATGGAAATGAATGATATACGAATCTTTCCAAAGATCTGGAAAGATTGCGGATTCAAGGGATGAATTAAAAAGTTTTAGCAGCGGTTCAGCTAAAGAAGTACAACACTCCTTAAGGACACAACTAGGAATGTTGTCAGGCCCAGGAGAGAAAGAAGATTTTAAGGAATTAATAGCGGAGGTTAGGGAGCTATATGAAATATTTGGAGTAAAGATAGAATTAGAGGGTAAAATAGTATAAGGATAAGCTGAGTTAATAGGGGAAACAGAAGAGTAGGTTGATTGGAAAAAGTTGGCAAATAGATCAGCAGAAGCAGAGTCGTTGCTGGTTTTATCAATCCCAAGAAAAAAAGAGGAAGGTAAATTTGAAGATTTGCGCTTCGAATTAACAAAATTAAAAAATTGTTTAGGGTCTTGGAAAAACTGTCTTTTGCAACGATCTAAATATTTCTCGTAGCACAGACAGAAGGGCGAAGTTTGACTTGGCTACAGAGTATTTAGCCCAGTCAATACTTGAGCCTGAATTCTTAAATTTTTTTAAATATTTTGACTTAATGTTTTTTTAGTAAGAGAGTCGAGGTGTAAACCAAGCAGACGGGGTCGAATTAGGGATACACACATCTAAAAGTGTGTTTAAGGTCTCATAAAAGGTACTAAGGACAATATTAATGTCAGACCCATTATGTAAAAAAGACCAGTCAGTTGAATGAATAAGTTCATTAAGTAAGGGAAAGTTTCCCTTACGAAAGCAACCACGTGGCAATTGTCGATTTAATAATTGCGGACTACAAGGCTTAGAAATTGATATAGATATTTCTATGGCAGGATGATGTAAATCTTCAGGGACAGATAGAGGAAGTGACCTAGAGACGGCTGTATTTGCGAAATCATTGACAAAGACCAGATCCAGAATTCTGTTCAAATGATTTTTAATTAAATTCATTTGAAATAGTGAATAATCTAGCATGCAATCTAAGAAGTCATGCTGATTTAAAGGAATGAGGTAATTTGCGTTACTGAAAAATTACCATGAAATATTAGGTATATTGAAGTCACCTAATACAACAAAAAGGTCATTGAAGAGACACTTCTTTTATACAAGCAATATGTTGCATATAAACTTGTATGTCAGAAGATGGAGGGATGTAAGAACAGGTGATAAAAATTACACGCGTTGGAAAAGTTACCTTAACAGCAACTATTTCAACATCAGTAGGCACATTAAGGGAGATACGTTCCGATTGAAGTGTCGATTTAATGGCAATTAGTACACCACCACCTCGACGAGCCAGTCGGTCAAATCTATATATAAAGTAACTATTTGACAGAATTTCACAGTCAGATATGGTAGAAGTTAACCAAGTCTCTGAGAATGCAATAATGTCGGATTCAAAAGAAAGTCTACTCAAAAATAGACTTTTGAGCTTAGTTAAAAGGCCTCTAACATTCTGATATTGAATGAATGCAGAGTCGGGGCACGAACCTAGTTTTTTGCAATATTGCTGGCACGGGCTCAATTCGCCTTTTCTGTTTAAACTCATGAACAATCATGTGAGGTGGCCAAAATTTTGGATCACAAATGATTGCAAACGAGTCATAAGGGACACCAATCTTAAACGATGATATTTCGCGAGGTGTAGAAAAATTGAATTTAGAAATGTTCACCTTAGCGGAACATTTACTAGAGATGTAGTTTACCGCTGACTCGCAAATAGTGTCTGAGGATAGTCTAGACACAAATACTTGCTTACGTGGAGAAACTACAGTAAGAGTAGGGATATTATTAGTTGAAAGAGCAGTATTGTTGCTACTTTCAATAGGAGCTGGGATGCGCGGCTTTTCCGACTTGGTACCACCCGCACCGAGGACTCGATAATAGGGGCAGCAACTGTAGTAGGATTAGTCGCCGCTGGAGATGGGGCAGGGGATATACGGTCTAGGTTTAGGTTACTTGGAGATGGAGATAAAGACAAAATTGGCGAAACATCCGAGTACTGTGGAGTTGCCAATGGAGTCGAAAGTAAAGTTTGGGGGACTCGTTAAAAAATTGAGAGTCAGGGCGGGAATTAGGTTCAAACTTGAATTGACTTAGTAACTCAATACTAGAGTCAAAGTCGCTCGATAAAAGTTGGGCCATATTTTTAAGTTTTAAAAATTGATTTCTCACGGAAATGTACATCCGTGAGAAATCAATTTGCATGTCGATGCATACAGGACAGGACCATTTCATACCGCCACAATCTTTTTTGCTGATGGCGGCAAGCTTATCTACATCCCGACCACTAAGACCCGCACACTTAGCGTGCATGACATTATCACACAACCAACAATGCACAAATTGAGGTTGTGCCGAATCGTCAGCACGCTTGAAAGTGCAAACCTTATTGCAGCACGACATTTTTCCTACTGGGTCTTCAAAAATAAAAAGTAAACAACAAAAGAAAAAAAAGGGCGCGTTAATCGTTACAAGAGCAGAGTCACTCAAAGCAAGAACGCAACAACAATAAATTGTGAGCGGGGGCGAAAGAAACTTCACTCACTTCTCACTTAAGGAAATGCACAGAAACGAAATACGCTCTTGTAAGCTGAGAGACAGATTGCTAAAAATAGATCGCACTCAGCTGGTCGCGAGAGCAAGATGCAACAACAACAACCTGTGAGAGCGAGGTGCAAAGCAAAGCGAGAGTAAATGCAAACACACACACACGTTTGAGAACAAGCGCCAAAAGGGAACTTGGAAAATAAAATAAACAAACAAAATCACTGTACAGACGCCAGAAAATTAAGTTTGCAAATATTAAACCACAGAATGTATAACTGATAAAACTTTACGCAGTAATAGCAAGCTTTATCCTTAAATAGCAAAGTTATTTAATAAAATAAAAAGTTTAAATGATAAATTAAACACAAAATTAATAAAGCACGGAGCACAAAAAAACACGTCTAATTCACTGAAACTCTCTCTTGCTTGTTATGTGGTGGAAGTCCGGCGCGCGTTTCTACGCCTTCACTCCAAAAAAAATAAAATCAAAAGGCAACTTATCATATTTTACAATATCACTATGATTGCAGCCTAAAGGTTCGTCCTTGAATTTTCTTAAGGAAAACACCCGTGTGCACAATACCCGAGTGTTATCCATCCGGTTCATAAATAAACCGACTCCAACACCGTCCTACCCGTCAAATGATGTTTATAGAATGCAACACCGTCCCACCGCCAAGCTATGTTAATAGAATATTGATCATTGTTATTATATAGTAAATCGACACTGTTAACCAAAAATTAACATTGTAAGTTAATAAAATTAAATTAATCGCAATAGTACCCGTACCCATTTAGGCATTGCATAAGCAATATCGTTAATTCATTCGCGAAGATTTTATGTCTGACACTCACTCTCTCGACAGACATACATACAATTTAAGTCAAATTGCACAATAAATAAGAATTTCGTTAATGCAAATACACAAACACAAACTTCCGAATGTATTTTCAATAAAATTAATATTTTTTTACTTTTAAACAATTTTTACCTTGACTTATAAATAAAAAGTAAAAAAAGTAATAATAAGAATAAAAAAAAAAAAAACCTTTACTTGATTAACCCGGATTCGAACCGGGGACCCACCCAACAAATGCTTGGAAGACCTCAAGCACCTGCACCACCCCATCTGTTGTGTGCCAACTGGCAAAAGTTGTTTATACCGGTTGATTTAGATAATAAGTTTGTTAAATCTGTAAACAGAACGCAGAGGTGCAAAACCATAAGCAATATCGCTTTTCTGTCACACGCAGATATGATAAAGCCGAGAGAGAAAGAAAGAGGCTTATAATACATTAAGGCAGCAAATAAATGCAAACACAAACACATGAATATGAAAATGCCAAATTTCAAATGCAATTTTCACTAACTTCCCAACTATAAAACGAATACATTTTTACTTTTAGACTATTTTTACTTGACTTATAAAATAAAAAAGGAAAAACAAAAAGTAATAATAAGAATAATTAAAAAAAAAAAAAAAAACATGGTTCACAGCAGGACTTGAACTTGGGCCTTCACAATTGCGTGGGCCATCTCAACCACATGCGCCAACGCCGAGGTTGTTTAGTCTGTATATAGCGGTTGATAGAAAATTGGCATTTTCACGATTTTCACAATTTTCCGCGTATATTTTTAATCAAATTTTTTCAGAGTAAGCACCCCCGGCATTTTTCAAAGCTATTTCCAAAATTTCAAGTTTCTAGCCTCTACCGTTTGGCCTGTGGTTGAGTCGCCAATCAGTCAGGTTGAACTGTTTTTTTTTTTTTTATTTACTTTATTTTATTTTATTTTATTTTTAAATTATTTTTATTTGTTCTCTTCTTTCCACTTGTAATTGTTTTACTTGTGTTTTTATTTGTCTAAATAATTTTTTTTTCTAATTTTTTTATTTATTATTAATTTTTTTTTTTTCTTTTTACACTTTCGTTAAATTTTAACAGTGTTTAAAAAACTGCAGTCGAAGTAGCAGAAGTCGCAATATTTTTGCTTTTCACTGCTTCGACTGCGAGCGACTTCTTAAAATGAACAGTTGCAAAAATGAAAAAGCAGTCGCCGATTTTCGTTTTTTTGCTTTCGGCTTCGCTGTTGCTTTCGATCGTGAGCGTAAGTCGAAGCAGCAGCAACTGTCGACTTTCAGAAGTCGTCGGCAGTCGCAGTCGCGAAAAACTGTTAGTTGCTTCTATTATTAGTATTTCGCTGGCAGCAGATTCGTGGAAGTCAGTCGCAGTCTCCAAAAATTGTGTGCTGTTAGCTCCTTTGCATTTTACTTTTAATGAGCTTGCCGATAGAGTCGCACGTATTCAGCTATGGCGCCAAGTGTAGTGTGGAAACATTTTGAAAATAACGCAACCGAAGGCTTAGCAATATGCAATATATGCAAAACTACTCTTAAAAATAATAGACTATCCAATTTAAAAACGCATTTAATAAAGCAACACAACATTAACTTAAATGTATTAAGTCTGAGTAATATTGAATCGGCATCATCAAGTTCCTCGACTAAACCAATTCGGAAAAAGAAAATAAAAATTGAAGTGAACAAAAAAGAGCTTATAAGATCTTTTATCGGATTGGTTACAGAAGACAGTATACCTTTAATATTTTAAATTCGCCAAATATGAGGAACATTCTCGATCCAATTTGTGATGGTCTCGAAACTGCAGATGGGAAAAAAATGACATTAAATGCATCAAACTGCAAAAGTACATTAGAAAAAGTGGCAAATAATATCCGGGCTCACATAGCAAATGAAACGAACAATAAATTATTGTCTTTAAAAATTGACAGTGCAACGCGAATGTCAAGAAACATTTTTGGAATTAGTGCACAATACATAAGCGCGGTTCAAGTAACATCCGTAATTTTGGGAATGAACGAGCTTAAAGGCGCAGGATCAAGTATAGCTAAATCTTTCCGCTGAAATGCTCAAAGTGCTAAAAAATACCATATTAATTTAAATCAAATCGTCTCCATAACGTCTGTGACGGTGCAAATATGCTTAAAGCAACCAAAATGTTATCGTTCGTTTCCGAGCAAAATATTGAAGAGAACGACGAAGAGTGAAGCAACGAAGATTATTTAAAGAAGATTGATGCAATAGAAAACGTGCCAAAGGTTTTAATAGGCAATATATAAGTGTGTCGTTGTGCTGCACATACAGCACAGCTGGTTGCCCCTGACGTACTTTATTCATTGGACATACTCAAGTGCCTGTTCAATTGTCGAAATATGACAAAATATATAAGAAAAACCTCAAACGGCTATCGTGAAATATTTGAGTTAAAAAAATTGAAAATTGCCGCAACTAGATTGCCCAACCAGATTAGGATCCACTTACGACATGTTAAAAAACCTATTGGAAGCTAAAGATATTTTAAATAAAATTGAATCTATTAAAAACAAATCCGACGAAGAAAATTTTGACAGATTCCTCGATTTGGGATTCTATTGAGATCTACTGCAATGTTTTCAGTCCCTTGCAAAAAACAATAAAAAAATTTCAAGAGGAACAATTGAACTGCAGCAATTTTACGCCCAATGGCTTAAGCTTAAAATATCAACAGAAATAATAGTAATGAATTCAAGTCAGCTTATGACAAAAACTATTGGAAATCAAATTTTAAATGCAATTGAAAAACGAAAAAAAATATTGTTAAATAACAAATTTGTAGTTTCGTGCCTGTTTTTGGATCCCCGTTTTCAGCATACATTGTCATATGACCAAAAATCTGACGCCATAGGTCATTTGAAATCCATTTGGGACAGACTATATAGTCTTAATCCTACTGGCGATTTGTGCTCAACCCCGAATTCCAGCTCAAATCAAATGGAGAACTATTTTTTTGATGAGGAAGACGCATTGTTAGATGTATACTTAGCGCAAGGTGTTAAAACCAAAGTCAACAGTACAATAATAGACACAGAAATTTTACAATATTGGAAAGGAAAACAATACACCAACCCGGAGTTATACGCTATTAGCAATGTATGTTATGCCGTACCGCCAACTCAGGTATAATAATTTGTAATGAACAATTTCTGGCAGCAAGAAGATGGGAAAGCTTGTTCTGGAAATATTTAAAATGTTATATCATCATAGTTACATTTTTTTTAAATCGTAACCACCTTCTAACAGAGATTCGTTAAGTTTTTCTGTTAACTATCGTATAATTAAGTTTATCGATATGGCAACACTCCCGCGCATAAAATTGCATATGAAATTTTAGTATTTTTTTTACACTGAACTGCAATATAAGATCAGCTGGCAGCGCTGCAAAGCGACCAACTTCACGCAGGCCAGCACATCCTTCTTTTTCGATTTGGATTTCATACGAGCAACAAGCTAAATTTAATCTGCTGACATCCAATTGAAAAAGTGCGCAAATCAGTCAAATTTATATTGTGAAAACTACAAGCATACTTGCTGAATGCAAGCGACACCGGATTTTTTTGCGCTTAAGATAATTGGCGATCACACCCACAATTATATTTAGCACAAACGGTAAGAGCCACATTTTAAGAGAATGTTGGTAATTCTACTAATTCCGATTTTATATTTCTAATTTTCATATTAGCTACCCGATTTTTATTGGCTTTTGAGAGCTAATTTTTCTGCATTATATTCGACAATTGATGAAGAATAATATTAGTGCTCGCGCGAAGCAAGCATATGTGCGTTGCTTTAGCCTGCGCTAATTGAGCCACTATATTTCGTCATCTAGTTCTTGAATTCCTGTTGCAACGATCAGAGTTTGCGTTAGCAGCCTCATTGCCCTACACAAGACGCGAAGAGAGTCAGCACGACTACCTGTCTGTTAGACGCACCTGTGCGCCTTCGCCTAAAGAGTGCCCAACTTGTACGAGCTCACTTTGTGAAACCTGCAAACTGTGACCTGCGAACGCCAAGCGCGTTCATAAGCGCAACAAGACGCAGCGGTCTGCAAACTGCAAGCGTAGACGCAGCAGATCCATCTATAATCACATACATATTCGCTGACTTGAAGTGCAGCTTGAGTTTTGTGTTATTAATTTTGAAAGATTATTTGATATATAAAATTTGTATAAAGTAAAGTAAAATACATTTAATTACAGTCAAACTAAGTTTTAACAGAGTGTCCGAATACTTAGTCCGTTAAAATTACATTGTTTATATGCGTATCTGCATATCTGTCCGATTAAGAGTATAAAAAAAAAAAAAAAATCATATGTCCGACTTTTATATCTTTACTTTAACTTTTGTTACTTGCCTGTACAAATTTGAAAATCAAACTGCATTGAAAATATTATTAATTATTCTTTCTTTAGAAGCATACAACCATATATGTCTACAATACTACGAAATTTAACTACAATGCTACACAAAGTACCAATGGAGGCCATCATCGGATTTATTTGGTAAGGGTGAGTGTATTGAAGAAGATTGAAAGAGTAATATATTCAATGCCTTAAAGAGATTCGTGAAATAATAATTTAAAAAAAATGATTTAAAAAGAACAAAATATAAGTGCGTGAAACATACAAAGTGCATTTTTTAAAATTCGTGAATATTTGAGCAAAACCATGCAGTGTTAATGTTGTTATTCGTTTAAAGTAAAATAAAAATATCAATCATGTGTGCATAAGCAATGAAAGAAAGATTGCAATTAAAACAAAACTTTGTATGATTCAGTGCATCGATTTTGATAATTAAAATAATTTGTCAAGATTTTGTCGAGTTCACTGTTAACCCATCAGGTTAACATAAAAACAATGTTAAAGTACAGATACATAACAGAGATCTGTTAATATACTCATATGGCACTGTTAGGTTAACGTAATCAAGAACCCATTTAGCATAAAACAGTTAACGTATCTACGATTAACATAAATCTGTACAGAAAATCGCGTAAATTTTTGTTTAGCTGTCTGTAAACAACAGTAAAGCCTTAGCACAATGCATAAATGCATTTATTGAAATTTAAGTTATAAAACTTAAATGTTTGACTGATTGCTATAAAATGAATTGTATTATTATATTAATTTGTAGTAAATTCTAAAATGAATATTTGTATTACGAGGATAATCGTATAAAAATTGTGAAGTATAAGAAAATGAATTTTGAGTTGAGAATTAATTTTGTAAATAAATCTATGGAAAATATGACCTATTATGGATAATTAAATTTCGTGTTTCCTAAGAGCATTGGAGGGGTAATCTAAAGTAGTGTACATTTTTTTTCAATTTTTCAGAACAATTTGCTAAATAAAAATCAAAGGTAGGGTGGGTATAGAAGCGAGCTACTATGACATCTTCGTAGCTCAATATCAATATGCCTGTTTCAAATCTCTTTTTCTAACTTTTCCTCTCTTAACTATTTCTATCTCTTTTCCTTTTCTCTTCTTTAAACTATACTATCCAACCAGTATAAAAGGCTATTTAAAGTTTATGTCGATATGTCGTTAGTAAGAGTGAGTCAACGAACCCCCCCACAGGCTGTTTTTGCTAGTCGCTCATTAGAGAATCCCATCCGACAAATTCACTAACCGGTTCAACCTCAAATATGTATCAAGAGTGTTGATATGTATATAGATCGTTTCAGAGTACTATATATGAATAACCACATAGGACTTTACATAAATTTTTGGCGCCCAACGTGGGGCCGCATATCTGTCTGCTAACTGTCAGCTGATTATACAAATTTTCATTTTTCACGTCCTTCTGGAATTACGTTTTTTTTTTTGTAAACAAATTTTAACGTCCAACTGGCGAGGCTAATATGTAAAATTGTTGTTTGGCTGTACATAAAAATTTTGGCACCCAACACGATAGGTTAACCAGAAAGAAAAAAAAAAATAATAATTTTCAAGTACAAATTCTTCACAACACCTGAAGTCATTAATGGTTAAATCTATCAAATAAAGAACAAGCCAGTAAAGCTCCCTATTATTTTCTGGAGTCCCCATCGTAATATCTTAAATCACAGATAGTTTTTCTTTTTAATTTATCTGTTACTTTTCTTTTTCTTCGATCCTATTTATATATCTCGTAAATGCGCAAAATGCGTTCAACCAGCTACTTTGTTTCTGGAATTTTGACATTTGGCATGAGTCCGATTTATCAAACCGTGACAAGCAGCTAACTGAACAGCTTACGGCTATTTTCTTGGTATATAATTTCTTTATTTCAACATTTATAAGAGTTTAATTACCAACGTTATTGGTTCAATTGAACTTGATCTTCGGCAATTCGCTTTAGATTAAACCCAGAGTTTAACTGTCAAGGGTTATCTTTATAATCGGTAATTAACTAGCACTCTACACACTTTCATTTAATTGTAGTTCACTTCGTAGAATCTGAGTATCATATTAATTTTGGGAGAAGTCAGGAAATTACGAATAAAGGCATAGACCTTTATTTTGTCCACTACTTACAAATTTTTTACTAACTATTTGGAAAGCTATCGAACACAAAAGCATCTACATTTAGTTGCATAACAACATCCTAGGAAGCAACACAAACTTTATATTAGAAACAGCGTATACAAATTCTACTTTTGTTTACCCCCAATGTAAAAAGGAAACGAATTATTTAAAAATTTAACAACCTAAAAACCAATTTATCGTATATTATTGAGTTAAAGTTTTGGAATATACAAAAGCAAACTTTAATAAATATAAAATGACACTTATTCGAAATGATGAAGAACTGCGAGATTCGTCTCAGACATCTGTCGCAACAGACTTGAATTGTAAAATTTGCTCACAAGTTTTTTTAGAAACGCAGCATATTGTGACAACAAAATGCAGTCACAAATTTCACTACGACTGTATTAAGACTTATATATCTCAGACCCATGAATGTCCGACCTGCCAAGCATGATAAAGATCTTAGCAAGAATAATATTGAGGCCGGAATACAAACACAACCTAATTTAGGAACACTTAAGAAGACCCATAACACTAGGTGCCGATCTAAAGCCCGTATATTAGATACTTCGCATTTAGGAGCCGTTGGTGGTGTATTACCTTCACAGTCAGCAAATAACGTGCTTCCTATGCATACAAAAACAACAAATCGTGAAGGAAATCGGTCGAATCGAAAAGGTCGCCCGCCAATAAAACGATTACCACAAAGACTAGTCCAACACTGACCTGAGAGACTATCTTCGCCCTCTTCTCGAATCCATATAGATTACGAGAAGATTTTTGAGAAAATTTAGAGTATTATTGACCGAAAGCTATCAAATTTGAATATCAAAGATAAAGAGGCGAATTCACTCCCAGAATTGCAACCTCGAAGTCATGTGTCGTTCTTACTTAATAATTTACCCAGCAGATTGAGTGCATATTCAGCAACGACGTTAAGTCCAGAAAGGGCCACACGTAGTGCAAGGCTGAAACATAAATTTCGATGGTTCCGTAAAGGGTCCAACTGTAGAAGAATTTCTATATCGCGTAAGAGCCATTACAGCGGATTGCTTGCAAAACAACTTTTCTTTATTATGCAAAACGTTACACGTCCTGTTGGTAGGTAAAGCTCGAGTATGGTACTGGAGATACCGTAAGGGTATTCAAGTAGTCGAGTGGGAAGAATTTTGCGGAGCTTTTAAAAGTCAATACCACGATAACAAAGATGATGATTTGATTATGGAAGATATCCGTGCTCGCAAGCAGCGAGAAGGAGAACCTTTTGAGACATTTTTTGATGACTTCATGACTCTGGTGTCACGATTGTCAATACCTCTAGATGAGTACAGATTGCTTCAGCAACTGAAAAGAAATCTTGTCCCTGAACTGAGACAGGCTTTGCTGTATGTAACTATACATTCTGCAGCTCACCTTCGGCAATTGGTACAGCTGCGCGAAAACCTATTTCAAGAAAACGAGTTAAGACGTAGTGCAAAGTCTAATCCAATTCAGAAACCTTATAAAAGGTTAGTAGCCGCTATCGAGGAAGATGACAGTTTGGATAGCACAAACTCTGACTTGAATATAGATGCGATTCGTAAACCAAACAAAATTTTTATTTGTTGGAACTGCGACAAGGAAGGTCATGTATGGGACATGTGCATTCAGCAGCGAACCATTTTCTCCTACGGCTGCGGCGCAAAAGGAGTGTATAAGCCCCAATGCACCACCTGCCTTAAGCGATCTGAAAATTTTCGGAAAGTTCCATCCGACGACAACAGTCGGATGGCCCTCCAATAGTTTTTGCACCTAAGCAAAATTCAGAAAACTTAACACAAACGGACAAAGAAAACACAAAATCATATTCAATGTTACATTATCACGAAAGAGTACAAAAATATTATGAGACTCGAGCCAGAATTTTTAATAGCGAAATACACAGCATTAAAGGCAAACCTAAGAGATCTACTATTCGTTTGCGTGCTTTTTGGCGTAAAATACGTCGGACACGTAAATTGCTGGTCTCTGCAGTAATAGACGAAGCTGCAGACGGTCGTTTATATGCACCTGTATCTTTTCTTGAGTTTTCTGAGCTTGGTTTACTCGACACTGGAGCCAATATTAGGCGCTAATCTAGCTCTAACTGATTGGTCTAAGTACCCAAAATTTCGAAAAGTTACATCGCAAGTGAAAACTGCAGATGGTAATAGTCATCCAATATTAGGCCTTATTTCAGTTGATGTGAATTACAGAGGTAGGAAAAGCCCCATTAACTTTTTCATTATTCCCTCTATCAATAAGCGTGTTATACTCGGAATAGACTTTTGGAGACAATTTAAACTTGCTCCTGGGTTAATTTCTGCAGTAGATGCATCTTCACTTAAGACAATAGAAAGAAACTTTTTGTCAGAGACAAATTTCCCTTTGACAGATGCACAACGTTTACGTTTAGAAGCTGTGATCAGTCTTTTTCCTAATTTTGAATTACAAGGCTTAGGAAAAACTACCCTTTTGAATCATGAGATCGATGTGGGATCTGCAAAACCCACAAAGCAACGCTTTTATCCCGTTTCTTCCGCTGTGGAAAGACTAATGTATAAAGAAATCGATAGAATGCTCGCTCTTGGAGTTATAGAAAAATCATGCAGCCCATGGTGTTCGCCCATGCGCTTGGTTATTAAGCCAGGAAAACTGCACCTATGTCTAGACGCTCGTAAGATTAATGAATTTACTAAGAAGGATGCTTATCCTCTCCCAAGTATTGACGGTATATTTGCTAGATTACCAAAGGCTAATATAATTACTAAGATTGATTTAAAAGACGCTTTTTGGCAAATATCTTTATGTGCAGAATCGAAAGCAGTTACTGCTTTCACAGTACCTGGTCGTCCATTGTACCAATTTACAGTTATGGCATTCGGTCTTTGCAATGCTACTCAGACAATGTGTCGTCTGATGGATGAATTGATACCACCTGAGTTGAAATACTGTGTATTTGGCTACTTAGATGACTTATGCGTCGTATTAGAGGATTTTGATTCGCATTTGTCAATTTTGATCAGACTTTCAGAACAATTTCGGAAAGCAAACCTCACTCTGAACGTCGCTAAGAGCAAATTTTGTGTAACAGAGGTCCAGTATCTCGGATATGTTATCGGTAATGGTGGCATCTCAACAGACCCAGCTAAGGTAGAAGCTATTAAGGCATGTCCCGTTCCGAAGACTTTAAAACAAGTCAGAGCTTTCTTAGGTTTGGTTGGTTGGTATCGTCGCTTTATTGAGAATTTCTCAGACGCTACATTTCCCATCACTGAGCTGTTATCACAGAAAAATAAGTTTATGTGAACAGACTCGGCTCAAGAAGCTTTTGAAAAACTAAAGAATTTGTTGACCACAGCACCCGTATTGAGTAATCCCGATTTTAGCAAAAAGTTTTACGTACATTGCGACGCTAGTGACTTTGGCATTGGCGCCGTGTTAATTCAGTTGTCAGAAGACGATGTTGAGAAACCATTGGCTTTCATGTCTAAAAAGCTCAACACCGCCCAGCGTAATTACAGCGTTACTGAGGGTGAATGTCTCGCGGCATTGGAAGCGATAGAAAAATTTTGTTGTTACCTAGAATTAAAAGAATTCGAAGTAATTACCGATCATGCAAGCTTAGTATGGCTTATGTGACAGCCGAATTTGAAAGGAAGACTCGCTCGTTGGGCTATGAAGTTACAAGGTTATAAATTTACCATAAGTCATCGACGAGGTCGTGAAAATATAGTTCCAGATGCACTTTCTCGTATGTACTCAGAAGAGACAGATGCACTTGAAGAAATAGGTCCAGAGATAGATCTTGATTCCCCATGTTTTGAACATGTAGATTATCAGCAGTTGAGAGCAAAAATAACAAATAACCAAGATCAGTATCCAGACTTAGAAGTTATAGACAAGTTCGTGTATATCAGAACCGAACATGAGGATGGTACCGAATTAGGCAGACAACGCTGTTGGAAGCTTTGGATTCCTGTAGACCTCACGGCTGATGTAATTAAGAGGCACATGATGTAGTCATATCATCGCACGGAGGCATAGTTAAGACATTGGAATTAATCCGCAGATATTTCTATTGGCCCGGGATGGTGACGCACGTGCGTGATTTTGTGCGCAATTGTAATATATGCAAGGCAACAAAAGCACCAAATCACACTTTAAAACCTCCAATGGGGCAACCCGCAATTTCTATTAGGCCATTTCAACGATTATACATAAATATATTAGGGCCATATCCCCGAAGCAAGCGTGGTTACATTGGTTCGTTGTTGATCATTTGTCTAAATTTCATTGGCTGTGTCCTTTAAAGAAATTTACGACTGCAATCATTCAGACTTTTCTGCAAGATCAGATATTCTTTTCGTTTGGTATCCCAGAGTTATTGATAAGTGACAATGGCTCGCAATTTAAGGCAGTTGATTTCAACGCGTGGTTAACTTCTCTTGGCATAAAACATATGTACACAGCCCTTTATTCGCCACAGTCAAACGCGTCGGAACGAGTTAATCGTTCAATCATAGCCGCAATTCGTGCATATTTAAACTCTGACCATACTGAATGGGATTTACACATCTATGCGATAAGCTGCGCTTTACGCAACGCTTTTCATCAGAGCATAGGCTGTCTGAAGTCATTATGGTCTACTTAAGAAACTAAATATTTTAAATGAACCGCAAAACGTACTACAACGCGACGATCAACTTAAGTTGTTGCGTAAAGAATTGCGTAGTAACATAGCTAAAGCATATGATCATAATGCACAGCATAATAATCTGCGGACTCGTAATATTCAATTTAAAATTGGTCAAGAAGTTTTTAGGCGCAACTTCGCCCAAAGCCACTTTCAGAAAGGTATAAATGCTAAGCTTAACCCACAATGGTTATAAGCAAGAGTAAGAGAGAGATCAGGAAATAGCTTCTATATCCTAGAAGACTTACAAGGACGTTTACAAGGCACTTTTCATGCCAAAGACATAAAGCAGTAACTGTTCCGTTTTCAAGTTAATTCCCGAATCAAGATTTTAAAATTAACTTGTGGTTGTAATGAACAATTTCTGGCAGCAAGAAGATTTGTAAGCTTGTTCTGGAAATATTTAAAATGTTATATCATGATAGTTACATTTTTTTTAAATCGTAACCACCTTCTAACAGAGATTCGTTAAGTTTTTCTGTTAACTATCGTATAATTAAGTTTATCGATATGGCAACACTCCCGCGCATAAAATTGCATATGAAATTTTAGTATTTTTTTTACACTGAACTGCAATATAAGATCAGCTGGCAGCGCTGCAAAGCGACCAACTTCACGCAGGCCAGCACATCCTTCTTTTTCGATTTGGATTTCATACGAGCAACAAGCTAAATTTAATCTGCTGACATCCAATTGAAAAAGTGCGCAAATCAGTCAAATTTATATTGTGAAAACTACAAGCATACTTGCTGAATGCAAGCGACACCGGATTTTTTTGCGCTTAAGATAATTGGCGATCACACCCACAATTATATTTAGCACAAACGGTAAGAGCCACATTTTAAGAGAATGTTGGTAATTCTACTAATTCCGATTTTATATTTCTAATTTTCATATTAGCTACCCGATTTTTATTGGCTTTTGAGAGCTAATTTTTCTGCATTATATTCGACAATTGATGAAGAATAATATTAGTGCTCGCGCGAAGCAAGCATATGTGCGTTGCTTTAGCCTGCGCTAATTGAGCCACTATATTTCGTCATCTAGTTCTTGAATTCCTGTTGCAACGATCAGAGTTTGCGTTAGCAGCCTCATTGCCCTACACAAGACGCGAAGAGAGTCAGCACGACTACCTGTCTGTTAGACGCACCTGTGCGCCTTCGCCTAAAGAGTGCCCAACTTGTACGAGCTCGCTTTGTGAAACCTGCAAACTGTGACCTGCGAACGCCAAGCGCGTTCATAAGCGCAACAAGACGCAGCGGTCTGCAAACTGCAAGCGTAGACGCAGCAGATCCATCTATAATCACATACATATTCGCTGACTTGAAGTGCAGCTTGAGTTTTGTGTTATTAATTTTGAAAGATTATTTGATATATAAAATTTGTATAAAGTAAAGTAAAATACATTTAATTACAGTCAAACTAAGTTTTAACAGAGTGTCCGAATACTTAGTCCGTTAAATTTACATTGTTTATATGCGTATCTGCATATCTGTCCGATTAAGAGTATAAAAAAAAAAAAAAAATCATATGTCCGACTTTTAAATCTTTACTTTAACTTTTGTTACTTGCCTGTACAAATTTGAAAATCAAACCGCATTGAAAATATTATTAATTATTCTTTCTTTAGAAGCATACAACCATATATGTCTACAATACTACGAAATTAAACTACAATGCTACACAAAGTACCAATGGAGGCCATCATCGGATTTATTTTGTAAGGGTGAGTGTATTGAAGAAGATTGAAAGAGTAATATATTCAATGCATTAAAGAGATTCGTGAAATAATAATTTAAAAAAAAATGATTTAAAAAGAACAGAATATAAGTGCGTGAAACATACAAAGTGCATTTTTTAAAATTCGTGAATATTTGAGCAAAACCATGCAGTGTTAATGTTGTTATTCGTTTAAAGTAAAATAAAAATATCAATCATGTGTGCATAAGCAATGAAAGAAAGATTGCAATTAAAACAAAACTTTGTATGATTCAGTGCATCGATTTTGATAATTAAAATAATTTGTCAAGATTTTGTCGAGTTCACTGTTAACCCATCAGGTTAACATAAAAACAATGTTAAAGTACAGATACATAACAGAGATCTGTTAATATACTCATATGGCACTGTTAGGTTAACGTAATCAAGAACCCATTTAGCATAAAACAGTTAACGTATCTACGATTAACATAAATCTGTACAGAAAATCGCGTAAATTTTTGTTTAGCTGTCTGTAAACAACAGTAAAGCCTTAGCACAATGCATAAATGCATTTATTGAAATTTAAGTTATAAAACTTAAATGTTTGACTTATTGCTATAAAATGAATTGTATTATTATATTAATTTGTAGTAAATTCTAAAATGAATATTTGTATTACGAGGATAATCGTATAAAAATTGTGAAGTATAAGAAAATGAATTTCGAGTTGAGAATTAATTTTGTAAATAAATCTATGGAGAATATGACCTATTATGGATAATTAAATTTCGTGTTTCCTAAGAGCATTGGAGGGGTAAACTAAAGTAGTGTAAACATTTTTTTGGGATTTTTCAGAACAATTTGCTAAAGAAAAATCAAAGGTATGGTGGGTATAGAAGCCAGCTACTATGACATCTTCGTAGCTCAATATCAATATGCCTGTTTCAAATCTCTTTTTCTAACTTTTCTTCTCTTAACTATTTCTATCTCTTTTCCTTTTCTCTTCTTTAAACTATACTATCCAACCAGTATAAAAGGCTATTTAAAGTTTATGTCGATATGTCGTTAGTAAGAGTGAGTCAACGAACCCCCCCACAGGCTGTTTTTGCTAGTCGCTCATTAGAGAATCCCATCCGACAAATTCACTAACCGGTTCAACCTCAAATATGTATCAAGAGTGTTGATATGTATATAGATCGTTTCAGAGTACTATATATGAATAACCACATAGGACTTTACAAATTCCATGATTAATTAAAGTTTACTTATTAATAAATTTATTTTGAAACAAGTGTCGATTAAACGAGCATTCTCTACGCTAAGACTTGTGCTAACCGACAACCGCAATCGCTTAAGCCAGAATGTTCTTGAGCACATATTGCTCGTTAAATTAAATCCCAAATCAAATTTTAAATGCAATTGAAAAACGAACAAAAATATTGTTAAATAACAAATTTGTAGTTTCGTGCCTGTTTTTGGATCCCCGTTTTCAGCATACATTGACATCTGACCAAAAATCTGACGCCATAGGTCATTTGAAATCCATTTGGGACAGACTATATAGTCTGAATCCTACTGGCGATTTGTGCTCAATCCCGAATTCCAGCTCAAATCAAATGGAGAACTATTTTTTTGATGAGGAAGACGCATTGTTAGCTGTATACTTAGCGCAAGGTGTTAAAACCGAAGTCAACAGTACAATGGACGTTTATTCAAAAATTGAAAATCTCCAACTTATCAACGAATAGACACAGACATTTTACAATATTGGAAAGGAAAACAATACACCAACCCGGAGTTATACGCTATTAGCAATGTATGTTATGCCGTACCGCCAACTCAGGTATAATAATTCCATGATTAATTGAAGTTTACTTATTAATAAATTAATTTTGAAACAGATGTCAATTGAACGAGCATTCTCTACGCTAAGACTGTTCTTGAGCACATATTGCTCGTTAAATTAAATCCCAAGTTTTTGGACATGGCAATTTATGCAATGGAACTTTTTGAAAATGACGTATAATCTAATCAATGAGATTGACAATAATATAAATATTTTATAAAATTTATTTAAGTAAGAAAAGTTACAAAAATGATTTATTATTTATTATGTTTTTATGTTCAACTAAATTTGTTCTTATTAATTTTGATTTCCTTTATAATTTTTTTAAATAATGAAAATCAAGTTAAAAAAAATAATAAAAAGGGCAAGTACAAAAAGAAGAAGAAACAAAATGTCTAGTTTTTCGCAACTGCGACTGCTGTTGACTTCCAAAAGTCGCACTTGCTGCTGCCAGCGACTTATGCTTACGATCGAAAGCAACAGCTACAAAAATCAGAAGCAACCAACAGTCGAGCGAATCATTTTTCGCGACTGCGACTGCCGACGACTTCTAAAAGACGACAGTTGCTGCTGCTTCGACTTACGCTCACGATCGAAAGCAACAGCAAAGCCGAAATTCAATTTATTTCACTTAATATTTAGCTCGATATTATACTTTATTTCCCTTTATTTTATATATTTATTTCTTCACTTTTATATTATTTTATTTACTTTTATTATTTTGTTTATTTAATATATCAACACGCCCCTGCGCGATGTCACGTCGTATATACCCCAGAAATGAATCGTATACCCAAAAAATCCGCTTTTCTATTTCTCGCCTACGATCACAATATACTTTTCGGACAACGCTGGCTTCGTCGCCCGTCGCTTTCGGCTTTTATGTGTGTGTGGTCGCTGCCCACACTAGCGTACGCCCGGCTTAGCAGCGCAGTCGTGACGTTGCTATGCGGCCACTGTTTCGGCTGTCGGCTCTCCGCCCGGCAGGGCAGTCGCTATACCGAGTATGCAGCGGTTGACACCGGCAGCGCAGTCGCGATGCGTGCAATTTGTTCTCGCGCTCTTTTTCGTCGTCGTTTTGTCAGACGCCTAGACTCGTGCCGTTTTCTATGTATTGGTGGTTTTGATTGTCTGCCCGTTTTATATGTACAGCAACCAAAACAAAAAAAACACTACGCGACAAAAATATGTGGCTGCCCTATGACTAACAATTTTAACTATTTTACTAAGTGACCTATTAGTGGGGTTTTATGTCACCGATATGCCACCCCCCTTTTAGCCTTCAAAGTCCTGCTCGAGCGCCACTTGTAAGGAAGTTCCAAGGCCGAGATCAAAGTCTCAGTCGGGCCAGGGAACGTTTACAAGAAAGATTTGTAAAGTACAATCAATGCGTAACAACAATCTAACAACTCCCCGCTAGTCCGTCCCTCACTCCTATAGCGCTAAGCCGAAGCCGTGTGCGCCTATCAATAACGCCGGGTGTGAACCGCGTGCGTATCCCCCCCGCCGGGTCTTGCGGCCGTCGACACGTGCACTGCCTGATTTTACCTAGCCGAAGCCGTAGGCGCCCTGCACTTATGTGAGGCCGAAGCCTTTAATACCTAAACACCTAGGCGCATCACCTAACCGTGTTGGGCAAAACCGCAAACACGCTGCCTAAGTGCACAATGCCGAAGCCTTATAAGCACTCTAACTAAACTGTTCTGGGCATGCGCCGCAGTACCCCCCTCTACTCACAGTGCTGCCACGAGCACGCTGCCTAACTGTACTATAGTACTGTACTGCGAAATCACGCACGCCGACTGACGCGACTGTACTGGCACCTCTTCTAGAAAAGGGGGACGGGGGCGATTTCCAAAAAGGAACTTTAATTTTTATAATCTTTGTTCTTACAACTAGCTCGACCATGCTAGAATATTCACCTGGGTTACCTTGCTCGTACTCGTAGCTTTAACTAACTCCGCGTTTACCGTTTAATAATCATCTCGTTCAATTACCGTTGGTTGTCTCGACACTCGCGGATGCCTCGTGTAAAAACGGCCCAATTCACGTTTTCTACTACCCGATCGATCATACTTCTTGTCGTCTTCGACCTCCAATACCAACTTCCCAGGTCATGGTCGGCTCGGCTCCAGCGATGCGTTTTCGGGGACGAGCCCCTCGGAGCTTCTGCTCTTCACCACGGCGTTACGCTCGCTCAGGCGAGGAGCTTTTGGTACTCGCTCGCTCAGTCGCTGCCACCACTCCCTGTATCCACCTGTCAGATAGTCCCTAATGCTATTCACTTATCAGCTATTATTATCATTATGTCTTATTACTACTATATAATACAAATTATATGATTGATTTAAATATTTTACAAACATTTACTTATTGTCAATTAAAATTTAATGCAAATTTAATGGTATACTAATTAATTTATTATTATACACAAGAAAATTGAATTCATTTATTACACTATATTGTTTTTAGATTGTATATAAAACAGAATCTATTTTAAATAGATTTTAAAGTATGTTGCAAAATAGTCAATTTTTATATTAATTACTACTATTACTACTACACTAAAAAATTTTTGGTGTAGTATTGCATTATGACTATTGAACATTTAAACATAAATGGCGCGTTGGTACCTCAATGTTGTTCAATTATTGGCGATGGATCTTGCCTTTTTACAGCATTTTCTTATGTCTTAAATTGCACACAAGAATTTGCCAGCCTTATACGCCAGCAAATAGTACCCCATGTGATTCAACAATGGAATCGTCTTCAAGTTTATACTTTTAATCCTCAGGGAAGTACTTATAGTACATCAATACAATATTAAAACCATACAGCCATACACTTTTGGTACCACATGTGAGTTAATGGCTGCTGGGGAAATATATCCAATTTGTTTTGAAGTTTTTCATAACAGCAATATTCACATTAAAACTGGATTAGCAGAAAATCTAGTGAAAAGATTGCGCTTTACTGGGCAACTTAATAGTGGCCATTTTGATGTTTACACATTGCATAATATAGACTCATCTTCACAAATTCAATCTCCGGCAAGTGTTGTAGAAACCCCAACTGAATAACTAGCAGTAACAGTTAATATAGAAAAGCGAAAAAGAAATTTACTTCGGTTTTCTGATTTAACTAAAAAAATGCAGCGTAAGCTGATATATGAAAAATATCGCGAGAAGCACTGTAAAGAACTCAGTGGTGCGGCAAAAATATATCAAGCCCAAAACCCAGAAATTCACCGCGCTGCAACAAAAAATATTAAAATCAGAACCGTAATATTCACAGAAGATCTTTTATAAGCCATAAGCAGAGTAATCCCAACATGTAAATAGACCGGGCCTTGCGACCTTGGAAAGTAAAAGCTATGTCTGGTTTTAAGTATGATTCTGAAACGGCATATAATTCAGACGAAGACAGTCTTATTGCATTAGGTGATATGAAACAAAAATGTGATTTTTGTGATGCTCTCAAATGAAAAATGGAGTCAAAAGGCATGTGCTGCAAAGGTGGAAAAGTCAATCTTTCACCATTAGAAACTTTACCTCAACCACTTAAAAGTTTAATATTTGGTGATCATCCAGAACATGTTAATTTTATGAAAAATATAAGAAAATACAATAGCTGTTTCCAAATGACATCTTTTGGTGGCAAACGAATTGTAAATAGAGGCTAAAATCCAACATTTAAAATACAAGGCCAGGTTTATCATTTAATTGGCAGTATTTTGCCAGAGCTTGGTCATGATCCGAAATTTCTCCAAATATACTTTGTTGGTGAAGATGAGAAAGAAGTACAACTAAGGTGCAAAAATATTTCTAATGTGAAACATGATTTAGTGAAGTCATTACAATCAATGCTGCACATTCAAAATACTTACATTCACCTGAAAAAGTCCCTGCAAATAAGAATGACTATAAAATTATTATTAAGGCTGACAAAAAACCAACTAATGCTCATAGAGGTAGCTTCAATGCACCCACTGTTAGTGAAGTAGCATTGCTAATAGTTGGACAGAAATTTGAAAAACGAGATATAATTATCGAAAAGCGAAATAATACCAAATATCGTATCTCTGAATTACATCATTCTTATGATGCTTTGCAATATCCACTACTGTTTTGTCGTGGAGAAGATGAGTATTGCATTACGATACCCCAACGTGACCCTCTTAAAAAATCCGAGTTGAAAACGACTGTTTCAGCATTTTTATAGTTACAGACTCATGATTCGGCAATCTGAAGCCAATCATTTATTTTACTGACGATCTCTTTTTAGTAAATTTTTGGTTGATATGACCGCAAATATTAAAACAGAGAGGCTTAATTTCATTCGAAATAGCCCAGCTAAACTTAGAGCAGAATAGTATATACAACTTGAGGATGCCATAGGAAGACAAGATACCGATCTTGCTCAACTTGGTCGAGTGGTAATTTTACCATCTTCGTTTACTGGTTCGTTACGCTATATGCATGAAAAGACTCAGGACGCCATGACGTATGTTCGTCATTATGGTCGACCTAATCTTTTTATAACCTTCACCTGCAATCCTAAATGGAAAGATATAGATAATGCATTAATACCTAGAGAAGCTCCTCAAATCGTCATGATATAATTGCCATAAAAGCCATAATGACATTGTTAGACAAAGGTGAATTATTTGGAAAATTACAGTGCTTTATGGACTCTGTAGAGTGGCAAAAGCACGGCTTATCTTATAAACACATATTACTTTGGTTGGAAAGATCTATTATGCCAGATCAAATTGATTCAATTATCTCTGCAGAAATACCAGATCCAGAAAAAGATCCCATTTTTTATGATATTGTTAAAGCTAATATGATTCATGGCCCTTGCGGTCCACTGAACTTAAGATCGCCATGTATGGTAGAAACTATGACGGGAAAAGACGGTTATCCTCTATACCGGCGAAGATTACCAAATGATGGTGGCTTTACTATTCAAATGAATGGTCATGCTATTGATAATAGGTGGGTTGTACCATATAATAGTGTACTCTCACGAACATTTGAAGCTCATATGAATATAGAATATTGCCATTCTGTTAAGTCAATAAAATACATTTGAAAATATGAAAATAAATGAAGCGATCAAGCATCCTTTACGCTTGAAAATCAAAACGATGAGGCTCTAATGTATGAAAGTGGTAGATATAGTAGTAGTGCAGAAGCAGTATGGAGAATACTTACGTTTCCTGTACATGAAAGGTTTCCAACTGTTACCCACTTGGCTGTACACTTAGAAAATGGCCAACGAATTTGTTTCACCCAAAAGATCTGAATCGATTGCAAAGAAACCTCATCAGGCCACGAAAACAACATTATTAGCCATTTTGAACTATGAAAAAAAGATGAATTTGCTAGAACTCTACTTTATGTTGAAGTGCCATCTTATTACACATGGAATAAGAATAATTTTGAGAGAAGGAAACGCGGAATTAATGAAGCCAAGTTCCATTTAAATTAAGAGAACTTTTTGCAATAATGATAGTATTTTGTCAATTGTCTGATGCTATGGAATAATCATAAAGAAAGCCTCTCAGAAGACATCATACACAAAATTCAAATCACCGCAGATGGTAATATGAATCATCTTCTTTTGGATAAAGTTTATAATGACTATCTAAGCCTAATTGAACACATATTGTCTTTAGGACAATGTATAGAAAAATATGGACCGCCTCAACCTAAAATATTAGATACAGAGGTACCAAACAGAGAAATTAGTTATGATCGCAATTCATTAAGAGAAATTGTAACTAGCAGTAAAAATTCCCTGACTAATGAGCAAAAAAAAGGTGTACACCAAAATAGTGAATAGTGTTGACGCTGAAAAAGTCGAGATATTTTTTTAGATGCCCCTGGTGGTACGGGTAAAACATTTTTACTCAATTTATTGTTCGGCTAAAGTTCGACGAAATGGGAAAATTGCCTTGGCTGTTGCTTCGTCTGGTATAGCTGCCACATTACTCAATGGTTTTCGAACAGCACATTCTGCATTTAAACTTCCATTTAATTTAAAAAATGTCGAGTTACCACAATGTTCTATTTCCAAACAGAGTAATATAGCTAAAGTTCTTAAAGATTGCAAACTTCTTGTTTGGGATGTATGCGAGTGCACATGAATGCTGATAGTTATGCATCAATTTTTGCTCAAACATTAATAAAAATAGGTGAAAATAAAATAGTCATTCCATCTAATTTGGGTACACTGGTACGTCATTTCTAAGCCACTTTATTAGTTATCGGAACGAGCTATTTTAACTGCTAAAAATGAAAGAGCCGCCTATATTAACAACTTATTATTAAAGTCATTTCAAAGTCAAGAAGTGCAATACAAATCCATCGACTGTGTTGCGGAAGTTGAAGATGCAGTTCACTTTCCAACCGAATTCCTAAATTCACTAAATCCTGCAGGACTTTTACCAAATAACCTTATTCTAAAAGTGGGTACACCTGTAATATTACTACGCAATCTAAGTCCGCCAAAACTATGCAATGGCACAAGATTACAAGTAAAAGCTCTTCTCAAAAATGTTATTGAAGCCACTATATTCACTGGGTGTGCAATAGGAGATACGGTGTCTATACCGAGAATCCCTCTAATACCATCAGATATACCATTTCAATTTAAGAGACTTCAATTTCCTCTTAAAGTTTATTTTGATATATCAATTAATAAATCACAAGGACAGACTTTTAAACTTGATGGCCTTGATTTGTAGGACGACTGTTTCTCACATGAATAGTTTTATGTAGCCTGTTCAAGAGTTAATTCCTCTAAAGGTTTGATGATTATTGCTCCTGATAAAAAAGCAAAAAACATTTTATACAGGGAGGTTCTTCAAACAAAATAATCAAATGTTTTTAAAATACCTTTTGTGGAATAGGTCTTTTGGGGATACCACGTTAAACCAAATCCTCTACCTCAGCGGTGATGTGGAAACGAGGATATAAATAAAAGTTAAATATAAAAAAAACTAATGTATATTTAGGAATTTGTGAGCAAAGCCGCGGGTATAAGCTATTATATATATATATATATATATATATATATATATATATAAAATTTTTTTTTGTTAATGTTTATATTAAACATTACATTTTTTTTTTTTAAACTAATTTAACATTAATTATAAACACTTTTTCAACTTTTATTACTAACTCTGTTCTGTTTAGTTTAAAGTTCAAATAATGACACTAACCTGGCTGTGAGTAGGGGCATAGCTGGCCGGACTGACAAATAAATATACCCTGGGTCAGTGTCATTAATATTTGAAACTTTTGTAATTTTATAAGGCTTTTTCTATGCTTTTATTACTTTTAAGAAATATTATAACGTTTGCTTTTTAGGGACAGCACTGATTGTCTGCCAGAATTAATAAATATATAAATAAAATTTTAAAAAAATGGTCGTTTGAAAAACTTTGTTTTTAAGATATCAAAAACAAAGTTGGCCTTCAAAATTTTCTTAGGAGACAATTGCAAGCTTCGGTGTGCCGAAGATAGCTCTTTCTTTCTTGTTTTTTTTCTTTTGCAGTGTGAAAACTCGTTTTTGTTATTCTATATGTAATACAATAACATAGATGCTGAACTTACTTGCGAAGTGCTGTTTGGCAAAAAAAACAAAGCCCACTTTTTGTCTGTTTCATAAAGGTCATGCGGTGCGCCTGTATTTTTGCTAGTGCAACAAAAAATACTGTCAATATTGAGTCAAAATTAAATTCTGGTAAGTATGTACTTACTCCTCGCTAGCAGTAGACCTGAAGCGACTATTGAAGGCGTAGCAGAAGCCGTGTTCCGTGTATATAGGTTCAAAATGATCACAACAGGATATCTCCTCATCACGATATTTGCATGAGACTATTGTATTTTCGCATGATATGTGTGCTCGGAAAGCCCACTCGCGAATACTCCGCTCTGAAAATTGCTTAATTGGTATGTTTTCCGAAAGCAGTTCCGCATCCTTGATGTTCTCAAAACTTAGTGCGGTTAAAAGATTAAGAATGGGAGCATACAGTTGGGCCTTGTCTTTTTCGTAGTTACTGTCGAAAAGTTTGGATCATGTAATATAAATAAATTAAATTAACACACAAAAAATCTATACAGAAAAAAAGCAAAGTATCATAATATTGATTCATTATTAACTAATCACAACCTATTCATCGATATTAATAGACTACACAAGTTTTTATTATATTTATATATTTCAAAAATGGAAATCATTTTAATTTTTTTAAAGAATAATTATCTGGAAATCCGCAAATAACAGGTTCTATTGGCACTTTTATGAACTACAATTTATGATAGAAGGGTAAAACTCACGCTATTGATTTATAGACCTCATCATAAGACTTTTTATGATCGAAAGCTACTTCTGGACATACCACAGTAGTGGGAAAGACGACGTTCTGATTGTGAAAGTCCGTGTCAAGACCAGTTATAGTCGGATTCGTTTGAAATTTTTCCCATAGGCTCATAATAATCACCAGCGCAGTAACAGCTCCAATGGAAGTGAAACAAAACCACATGAACTTCTCCCCAATGGGTCGCCCTGTTTCTGCAATGTACCGCACGCCATGTAACGTTGAGTTTTGAAAGAATTCCTTAGTCTGGTAAATAAGGCTGCGGCGAAATATGACCAACGTCTCGAACTGCAGTTGACGTCTGGTCATCACGAGCACTTGCTTTAGTTTTTCTTGCGGCATGAAACATGACTCGATACCACTTTTTGAATGATTCACAAAGCCTTGCAACTAGTCAACGAATACTCAATAATCTAAACATTTTGTATTTGATTGACCTTCTGTTGTAGCATTACGGCAGTAAAAGCCTTTCAATGTTTTTAAATGAGGGTCCTGACATTACACTATGCAACAGCATTTTGTATCCCGGCCTTTTTAAAGTCAAAGAATATGTAAAATGAGTCACTGATTCCGAAAAAAGATTTTAAAAAATAGGTTGCCGGGACCGTTTTCGAGATAACCGAAAAAAGCTAGAGTTTTGATATAGCCAATTTGGCTATAAATGGTTATAACTTTGCCATTTATTCATGGATTTTAATGAACGATACCTTGTTTGACGCCTTCCAAATATATCTTTATGACCACTTTAAATTGTTTTTGGAGACCCAATTGCATCAAAAAATCCAAGTGCACCCTTTCTCAAAAAATTGTTTACTTAAACGAAGAGTGTCATTTTGCAATCCATTTAATTATTCTGTTTTTTAACTTCATTTTCGGTTTTTATCAGCATTTTTACTTTAGAAATGATTGCAAAATATTTATGATTCAATCGTTTTTAATAATGGGTCGTTGTTTTATATCAATGAACCCGTAAAAAGCGTTTTTACACAACACTATGAACTTATGGGCTAATAACTTTTACACTTTTCGACTGATACTTGCAAAATTTTTTATTTATTTACGAATTAGTAAGCTTACAGATCCAAAGATTGATACACAAGATCAAAATTCTAGTTTTCGAATAAAAATTGCACTAAAAATAGTTTTTTTTAAATCCTCAATAACTTCTAAACGGAATATCGAATTAAAAAATTTTATATAACAGGTTTATAGGCCATTTTATTACCTTTTCAAAAATATAAGCTTTTAATATCAATAAACTATGTTCTGAGTTATTGTCACTTTACAAAATTTAGCTTTTTGAGAAGTCGAAAATATAGCTTTTTTCGATTATCTCGAAAACGGTCCCGGCAACATATTTTTTGAATTTTATTTTCGGAATCAACGACCCATTTTACATTATTTCGACTCTAAAAAGTTCGGGATACAAGAATTTTTTCAAATTTTTGCATAGTGTTATTGACTCCAAAAATGAATAACGATAAAAAACAAAAGGACACGCATAGCTCAAATATATGTCGCAAGTTGATATCTTGATGTGTCATTAGCGTTACGCTTAATTGTTACGTTTAATCTAGTCGCAACTGGTCACGTCATTTTAGCTTACAACTGATTTTTAGTTCGTGACTTGTGAAGGTTGCACCAGCTCCCTAAATTGACGGCGGTTGTTTTATCAATTAGAATTGAATAAATGAGTAAAGTATACCCGACTACACGACACCCTGTACCCAGACGTGATCCGTAATTTTCTCTCATAAAGATAGACATTCAAATCAAACAAATCTGAATTTTAACATTATGGACAACTGTTAGAACATAACTCTTAATAAAATGCAATTAAAGATGATACATTTATTAGAAAGGTTATAAAATATTTTATCAATGTCTTATAGATATAATATTTCCAAATTAATTTATTTATTTCTTATTTAAATTGAATAGAAAATTTTGTATACAAATATGCCAACTTTAGGGAAAGCTTTTTTAAGAATCTTTTCACCAAAACGTGAATTTTGGTTTGTTGTTCCAATCTGTGGACTTACTTGTTATAAAAAACATTAAAATAAACCAGTCGAAAAATATAGCTTTTTGGGGCGAAAATGAGTTTTTAAAAACTCTCAAAAAATTTAAAAATAAATTTTAAAAAAATCCGTCAGCTTAGTCCTTGAATCATAAAGCGTCAAACAAGACTTTGTTCTATTAAATTGTTAAATAAACGGTCAACTTATAGTCCTTAACCCAAGTCAACATTACCATACTAAAAATAGTTTTTTTGAGGAAGAAAAAAATGTATTCTGTGACTTACACATTATACGTGCAAATCTAAAGGGTAAGTTGGTTTAAATGGGTATAACTTGGCTGATTTATATTAAAATTAACGAACGATATCATATTTTAAACCTTATTTATGTATCTATAAGAATTTAAAATTAATCGTTTAATCCATTTTAAAGGTCATTTGTTACAAAAGAAATCCTAACTGCTCCTAAAAGGGACGTTTCACACAAAGTAACGTATAACTTATGACTTCTATATTTGTCGACCGATTTTTATTTTATACTAAACTAGCTTACTCAGCGCACGCTGCTAACTAATTTTTGACCCAATTGTTTCTATGGCAGCTATAATAAATAGTGGTCTGAACAAACTTAGGCAGATTGTAAATATCGTAAATCTACATCGATATGCCAAGTTTGGGTTTGATATTTAAAAGAAAACAAAGAAGTTTTAAATACGAGCACTTTTTGACCGATTTTTCCAATGGGAGCTATAAAATATATTATGTTCAAGCTAATTGTACAGATCGTAGATATACATCGATATGCAAAGTTTGGTTTTGATAACTTAAAAACAAAAAAATTTTTCATACAAGCGCTTTTCATGAAAATTAAGTTTCTTTGATTGTTCCTCAATAGCTATATGATTTTGACATACAAGCTACATACAATAACAAACTTAATATGTGTCAAGTTTCATCAAGATAGCTCAAAGATAAAGCCAAAAAGTAAGCATAGAAATAGACGGACAGACGGACAGGCAGACAGACGGACATGCGGACAGATGGACATGGCTATATTGGTTTAGATCGTCGTCCTGATCAAGAATATATATACATATGTGGGAAATGGTTGTTGGTATCCCCACGATGGCGGGATTTCCGCTTATATAAATAAGAAGATCCCGACTGTTTTTTATTTATTTATTTGTAATGTATAATGTTTGATTATTTAAATGTATTATAATTGTTCTTAAGTTTCGCCGTTGTTATTTCGTCGTTGTTGCGTCGTCGTTGCGATCGTCGTTTCGCAGCGTCGTTAAACTCTTTTTATCTCGACCTTTCACCTCGGGCGCTAGATCAGAACTGCTCGTCATATACACCTCGTGTCGTGGTAACCGTTCAACAGAGGCGTGGTGGGTAGGCTCAGCAAGGTTGCCAAACCCATCCCACAACTCGGCTATCCTTCTATGCATTCGTCCCGAATGCGTCGTCGTCTTCGTCGTCTATGGGAATCCATGGCTTCATGTATTCGGCACAAGTAGTTGTGTGCCTCGGACAATGGCAGAAATTTAAATCTTTGACGATATCATAGGTGTCCTCAGTCTTTACTTTGGTGACCCTGTATGGCCCAAAGTATTTTGGCTTAAGCTTTAAGCCACCATCAGGCTGTGTTCGTTTGATCGCCACTAGATCACCGACTTTATAACGTGATGCAGGCCTGCGTCGTAAGTTGTAATTCTTCTTATTTTCTTCCTGCATAAATATTATTTGTTGTTTGGCGTTTTTTCGTAGTTCATCTCTGTTGTCGTAAAACATTTTTATCATTTCGACGTGTATTTTTTGTTTAAGTTCCATGTGTGCACTTGTCGGCATCTTAATGCCGATAAGTAACTCAAACGGCGTCATCTAGGTGCTTCTGCAGAACGTGGAGTTGATTGTTTGCAGTACTTTGTCCACATACTTGTACCATTTTGGATCTTCAATAAATAGATTGGCCAATACCGATAAAACTATGGCGTTGAGTCGTTCGATCTGCGCGTTAGCTCGTTGCAATCACGTTGTAATAGCGTGGTACGTAATCTGTTCTGATTCGCAGTAGGGCTTAAATTCGTCAGATGTAAAAGCAGTACCTCTATCAGAGACAATTTGCACTGGGTTTCCGAATATCGAACTATGCGCTTGCAGTCTCGTGATTACCTCTTTCGCAGCTGTCGTCTTTGTTGGGTATAGCCAGCAGTATTTAGTGAATCCATCAATAACTGTCAGGATACAAGATGTGTGGACTCTAGAGGGCCTAAGAAGTCAATATGTACCGTTTGCAATGGTGTCTGTTCTTTTGGCAACGGATGTAACTCCCCTTCTTTTTTACCAAGTTTGCGATTTGATACAATGCAAGGTATATACTTAATGCATCTGCATGCCGTATGCGCGTGCCAGCCCTGTGTTCAACCTGGAAGTTGAAGTCTTGCAGCAATAAAATTCACCGTGCCACTCTAGCACATACATACTTCCCGCTTGTCAATTGTCTTCGTGAATGCATTGGAATCACTCACGAGCTTAAAGTACATACCCAAGAGATACACACGGAACTTGTGTAAAGCTTCTACTACAGCAAGGATTTCTAGCTCGTAGCTACTAAATTTCCTCTCTGCGTCTGTAGTCTTCTTGCTGATGTAGTATAGGGGGTGTATTGATCCGTCGTCGGGTGATTTTTGGAGAAGAACTGCACCAAAAGCATCAATATAAACATCTGTGTGTTGTTCGGTTTCGTGTTTAGGGTGGAAAATTTTCAGTACCGGCTTCTCTGTAATCAGCTTCTTGAGTAAGTTAAACGAATTAATTTCCTTTTCGTCAAAATAGAACTGGGTGTCTTCAATAAATTAGTAAGTGGTTTGGCTATTAGTGAAAAATTTTAAATAATTTTATATAATAAATAACCTACAAGTCCTAAAAATTTTTGAAGCTGTTTTTCGTTAATGGGTACAGGGAACTTAGCTAGGTCCTCAATAACGTGCCCCAGAAAATCTATTTTCGCTTCTGCTTTGTCTTCTGTTCTGCCAGGAATGATGATATCATCCACATATGGCTTTACCTCTACGTGTCAGATCTCGGAAAATTGCGTTTACATGCCTTTGAAATACGCAAGGTGAGTTTGCTAAACCAAATGGCACTTTGCAAAATTGATATTGCCCATTATGGGTGACAAAAGATGTATATTTTCGACGGTCTTTTTCAACATTAACATAACAAAATTAAATTTTTTAAATCTATCGTGCTAAAAACTTTTGCGTCAACCAGTCTATCTAATTGGTCTTCGATCAAGGGCAACGGAAAATGATCACGTACTATAACCTTATTCATTCTTCTGTAATCTATGCATAGTACAACTGGGCTAACATATTCAGACTCTGAATGTTGTATAATTCCCTCTCGTAGCCACTGTTCAACTTTGCCGTTGGGCATATGCAACTCTACGTGGTCGGAAATAAGTCGGTGTATCGTCTTTCATTATTATATTCATTTTCACGTTTGTCGACTTTTCATTTCGCGGTTTATAGCTTTTTAATAGTTCATTCACTTCTGTTTTGGTCTGCTTGCCTGAAACCCAATGTCAATATTCATATCTTCGTTGTTAGTTACATCAATTTTCATTAAGGAACCGATTTTCGTTTCAGTGTTCAAACAATGTTTTTCAATTTTCATACCGTCAATTTAAAAATTCATCGGACACTACTAAGAAGTTTACAGAAAACTTGATATTATCAACGCTGAGATCATCTTCAAATGAACCAAGTGGCTTTACTTTAAAGGGATTGCCAAAACCGACTAATAAAATGGTAACTGAGCATGATTTATTCAATTTCGCATATGCACTATTATTCATAATGTTATATTTGCTACCGGTGTCAATCAAGGCTTTGTATTTATTGCTTTTAATTATGATTTATTTACACATGGACATTTGATCAGCTGTTATTTGGTGCGTGTTACTCGTTTTTGAATCACGAACAATTTTTTTCCTAGGACAATATTTTGCTATGTGTCTATATTTATTGCAGTTAAAACACATTTTCCCTTTATGTTTTTTGCATTGTACAATATCGATTTGTTGACATTTATGTCATTAATACCGTCTATAACGTATTGCATTATCGCATTGTTTTGAATGTTACCGCGTGATACCAATTCTTTCATTTTTAACAAATATTCTTGTACATTTTCATTTTTCTTCTTTTTCGCTCAGACAACAATTTATGTAAATGCGCACTGTGTTCGAAATTCACTGATAAGCGACTCTTTTAACATTTGCCAGTTTACAATTCCACGATCACTCATAATGTACATTTTAGCAAGAACTTTTAATGCTCTTTTAGTAAAAATAAATTTTTGCAAATCGTCCCAATACATTATAGCAGCCATATCTTCAAAGTCATTCACCCACACTTCCACTGGTAGAGTGTAATCACCGCTAAATGAACGTAACGAGTCTTCAAAGTCGCGAAAATTTAAAGAGAACCTCGGCATGTGTGCATTGTGCACTGAGACTGTATCAATATTTTGTGCCAAGACTGTAGAAAGTGCGCGCGCCTTTTCGTTGGTTAATCGTTCGTTAGCAGCTGTTTAAAATGCTGCGCTGTTTGCGCTTGCCGTGGCGCCCTTATCTTCCTCAATGTTTCCGTCGTTTTCTTCGCCATCGTCTTCATCTTCGTCTTCAACGTCAGCGTCAATCAGTAGTTTTGATTTCATCAGATTGTGAAAAATATGTCCCGAAATGTTTATACCTAAAATGTTGCAAATTACATCAAGATCGTTGTTGAAAAAATTTTCTGCCACCTATGCAATTTTATTGTTATATGCACTTTCACTATCAAATTCACTATCAAAATTGCGTAAACGTTTGCGATTGTCTCGATCGCCAGGGTATTCAAATACAAATTTGTGTAACAATGTCATATTTTGTTTCTTCTCACTTTTTAACGCATCGCGCAATTTTTCAAAATCAACTAGTCGCGCCATTCTGTTATTCTTTTTACTCACGTCCTTTTCTATTTATTTTTACTGCCGTCGGTCTGTGTGGCGCCCCACTCTTATATGATCTATTTCACAATTCGTTTGTATGTATTGTCGCTGCCGCGCGCAGCTGCGTGTGGTACTCTTATACTCTATACAATCGAATTTCACCATTTTAGCTTGCCCTTTTCTTAGACTTTGTTGTCCTCTTTGATTTTCGTCGTTTTTTCGTTTTGTGTCTATTATTTAGTGCGAATCTCTCTTAATTTCGCAATATTTTGCAAATTTTGTTTGCACTTTTGTCGTCGTTTCACTTCTGCACAATCAAATTTTACAATATTTTGCAAATTTTGTTTGTAAATTTGTCGTCGTTTTCACTTTGCGTAGTTTTTTTTTTTAATTTATACCCTTTAAATTTTGTTTTAATTGTGCGGAGTTGATTTTATTTTCCACAATTCTTTACTTTTATTTATTTTTTGTAGGCCGAGCACCCATATTTGTGGGAAATGGTTATTGTTATCCCCACGTTGGCGGGATTTCCGCCTATATAAATAAGAAGATTATTTATTTATTTGAAATTTTAGTAACAAATGTTTGATTATTTAAATGTATTATAATTGTTCTTAAGTTTCGTCGTTGTTCTTTCGTCGTTGTTGCGTCGTTGAACTCTTGTTCTCTCGTACTTTTACCTCGGCCTCTAGATCAGAACTGCTCGTCATATACACCTCGTGTCGTGGTAACCGTTCAACTGAGTCGTGGTGGGTAAGCTCAGCAAGGTTGCCTCTTGTAAAAGTTGCAATGAAATTGTGTTTTAATTTTCAACCGTGTTTATTATTAACAGCATTTTTTCCTTTTTAATTTATTTCACTTAAATGCCAAATTCACTCAGCTTTGTGTACACATGAATAAGAACATACATACATATGTTAAATAAAAACAAAAAACAGCTGTTCAAATGCTGATATGTGTACTGTGAACAGACATTTCAGCATTTGGCATTTTTAACCCAAAAGTGTTTTTACATCAGAGACCGGCAGAAAGAGAGCACCAAAAAATGTGAATGTGTTGGTGCGCTCAGCTGCTTGCATGCACTGTAGCACGTAGTAATCATCGCATCAGCGCATCATCGCATCAGCGCATCATCGCATCTTCGCACATTGTGTCGATCGAATGTACAGAACTTTTTCGCCCAATGTACTTTGAAAAAAATGCGATAAAATCGGGCACTAGGCCCTATTTAGGCACTTATACGATTGCCAATTCTCCATTGCAACGTATAACTACCGTAAAAGACCAAGGGAGTACTTGGATTTATTAAACGATGGTCGAAAGAATTTAATGATCCTTTTACCACTAAGCTACTTTATGTCTCCCTTGTTCGTCCGATTTTGGAATACTGCTCCTGCATCTAGTATCCGCAGTATAGTATTAACCAGGATCGGATTGAGTCTGTTCAGAAACAATTTTTGCTTTTTGCCTTACGAGGTTTAAACTGGGATCCAAACCTTCGATTACCATCGTACTCCAGTAGGCTTCTCCTTCTCAATCTTCCATCTTTAATTAATCGTAGAAAAACTCTTGGTGTTGTTTTTCTACATGAATTAATTATTGGTGAGATCGACTCTATGTTTCTGTTAGGTCGTATAAATTTTTCTGTTCCTCGTCGTACTTTCCTCTCACCCTCCCAGTATGTACAATTGATTATGCGTTGCACAGTTCTTTTCACGCTTTATGTATCAATTATAATTCATTATATCACGTACTCGCAACTGAACTCTCTCTTCCCTCTTTAAAAAACTATCTTTCCCTATATCTTACAAGAAATCCCTGACCACAATAGATGTGAGTATAGGCTTAGCCGGCCAGCCCGGCTAATACATCTCCTCTATTGGGTCAGAGATTTCTCTCTAACTTTCTTTAAAATTTCCTTATTTTTCTCTTACTTTTTTTCTTTGTCTCCCTATACCTATCTTTAAATTAATCTTATTTTCCTTTTACTTATTTTCTTATTTATTTACTAACTTTTATGTTATTTTATTTAAAAATTTTTTTTTTTTTTTTAATTTAAGCTTTAATTATATATATATATATCCTTTTTTTATATTACTAATTTAACTTTTAATTATAATCACCTTTTCAACTTTTATTAATAACTCTCTTCTGTTTAGCTTCATGTTCAAATAATGACACTGGCTGTGAGTAGGGGCATAGCTGGCCGGACTGGCAAATAAATATCCCCTGTGTCAGTGTCATTAATATTTGAAACTTATGTGATTTCATTAGGCTTTTTCTATCCTTCTATTACTTTTAAGAAATATTATAACGTTTGCTTATCTGGGACAGCACTGATTGTCTGCCAGAATAAATTAATGAATAAATAAAAAAAAAATGACCCTTCTTCAATGAAAGCATAAGCCACTGAGCTCTCGCAGCAGGTGCAGCTCGCTAGTTCGGCTCGTGTCTGTGTGACTTCCCGAATGTCTTCGGCCCGTACGGGCAACCGCACGATTGAGAGAGACTAAGTTACGCCACGCGCACGACCGTTATGTTCCGTTATATTGCGTCGCAGTCGTGTGACGTCACATTTTACCAAAGACGACGCAATAGACTCACAATGTATGCCAAATAGGAACTTTTTTAGTTAATCGACTGCTGCTGCTGAATGGGGGATCTTGTTTGGTAATGACCACCCGCATAATATAGAAAAATGTCAAGCGCATATAATGACATACCTCGGATATAATGACATACCTTCCACAATTTCCATACATTATCTGCAAAAGCTTGCTAAAGTCAGAAAAGGTTACCAAATTTGTATCTTTGTATGAAAATGTATCTAAATTTTTAAAGTATGTTTATGAAACTTAGCACAGATGCATTTTACATATAAATATAGTACATATCCTAAAATGAATGAGATCGTATAACTATATTATATATTTTCGGTTTCAATCTGAATTTGTTGTATGAAAAACTTTTTTGATTATCAAGATATCTTAACCAAGCTCACTATAGCTGTAGTTGTCTGTACTTTACCAGCTGACCAAATTTGATCAAAATCGGACTGATACATCATTCATGTATACATAATTAATTTAAAATAGAGATACTTTTCATAAAAGATACAAATTTGGCAACTTTTTCAGACTTTGTCAAGCTATTGCAGATAATCTGTAAAAATGTAGAGGTCAGATATGTGACATTATATGCGCTTGGAATTTTCCTATATTATGCGAGTTGTCATTTTCAAATCAAATTTGTCAATCAGCAGCAGATGCCGATTAACCAAAAAAAAAGTGCCTATTACTCCTACATTATGTGTACACGCGTGTGTTATGCGTCGTTTTTCTGAACATGTGACGTCACATGTTTGCGACGCAATATAACAGAACAAAACGGTTGTGCGCGTGGCGTAAAATAGTCTCTCTCAATCGTGGGCCCGTACGGGCAAAGTGTGCTTGTCTTGAAGTAAAGTAGAGTAAATTGTAAGAACAGATGAAATCGTGCGTGCTGCTAAGTTTGCAAAATAATTTCCATAAAATTATTTAACATTGATTTTGCATTTTGATATACATGTTTACAGTTTGAAAGTAAATATTAATAGTTTGAAAGTCATTGGCATTGAAAAGTTTGTGTTTGCCGTCGACCTTTGGCTGATTTTGTCGAAATCAAGTAACGTAATTTTTTCTAAATTAAATTGACATAATTTTGCTAAAATATATATAAAATTAAGAAAAATGAATAGAGACGAGATTTTTGCACTACTTGTAGTGGATTTACATTACAAAATTATCTGAGCTTGGATTAAGTATGTCATGAAGAAAACTGGAGTTGCAAAATAGGCTCATGGTGCATTATGGGTTGCAAGCGATTGAGGAAAATGCGCAAGATAACGGTGTTGAGGATGAAGTGTCATTTACAACAGTGAGCAAAAATGTGCGGCGTAAGAGTATAACAGGCAGAGCAGAAAGTGTAACTGGATTGGGACAGAAAAGTCAAACAGAAGCTTTACCTGTGGTTAGGTCATGGTTTACGTTAAAGGATGTGGAAGGAGGTGTCTCGCAATTCTCTGGTTCAAACTCCCCAGACATTAATCAATGGATAAAAGAACTTGAAGAGTGTGCGCTTATGGTAGAGTGGAGTCAGCTGCAAGTATTAATTTAAGCCAAACAATTACTTAGTGGTGCAGTAAAGTTGTTTATTCCAGAAAAATTAAACTTTACACAAATATTTGTATTCGTTAATAGAAATAGCCAAGCCGTTTGATAAAGAAGATGAAATTTTGATCGAATAGTTTGTGAATGGTATTCCTGCTTTAACAGCTAACAAGACATTATTGTATCAAGCTAGAAATATGAGACATCTGAAGATACAGATTGAGGCATACAAAAAAGTGCGAGACCCATTAAAGTCGTTAAGCAAATATGGCTCGCAAAGTGGTAGAAGTGAAAGTGAAACGGAAAGGACATCAGATACGGTGAGCAAATGTTATTAGTGTGGAGACGCATCCCATTTGCGAAAGGATTGCATGACAAATGATTTTATGTGTTTCGTGTGTAAAACTAGGTAACAAAATTAAACTTTTTTTTTTGTTTAAGTTACCAAACATACTTTTTCTGATACATATGGTGCCCTAGATGACGAAAAACCACTTTAAAAATTTTTTATGGTGAGACTTTTTTCAAATGTTTTACGTTTTCTTAAGAATAGGTCCATTAAGCATACATATACTTTATTAAATTTAAATTACTAGTTTTGCAATAATTTAATTTCGAATTAGGAAAATTGTGCGTTATTTTTTGACTTTAAAATTTGAGGAAAGTCGAAAAAAATTGATTCGTTTTTCTCTCCTTTGCTTTTACCATTAATAAGAGAGTATATAGACCCGCCGCCCCATAGAAGGAAAATGGCTACCCCGAAATTGCATCATAGGTCCATTTTGCACTTCGGGTTTCGTCGGGTGTTTCTTACGCTCTTGTCACGTGAGAGAACTCAAAGTTCCATAGAGGACCTTTGGTGGTGGAGAGAGAGAGTGAGAGAGCAGCTTGTGGACACGATATAGAGAGCCATAGGTAACGACAAGACGGCTGCAACTTTTCGGCTCTCACTGCGCATGTACGTCACTTTTTACCCAAGACGACGCAATAGACTTGCAATGAATGCCAAATAGACACTTTTTTTAGTCAATCGGCTGCTGCTGCTGATTGGGGGATCTGATTTGGAAGGGACTCCCCGCATAATATAGGAAAATGTCAAGCGCATCTAATGACATACCTCCGACTTCTACATTTTCCAAACAACACCTGCAATAGCTTCCTTAAGTCAGAAATTGGTGAAAAATTTGTATCTTTGTATGAAACCTTTGCAGGTGTTGTATGGAAAATGTAGAATTCGGAGGTATGTCATTAGAAGCGCTTGACTTTTTCCTATATTATGAGGGGAGTCCCTTCCAAACCAGATCCCCCCATCAGCAGCAGCAGCCCATTAACTAAAAAAAGTACCTATTTTTCATACACTGTGAGTCTACTGCGTTGCCTTTGGTAAAATGTGGCGTCACAAGACTGCGACGCAATATAACGGAACATAACGGTCATGCGCGTGGCGTAACCTAGTCTCTCTCAATCGTGGCTTGTGGACAGACGGGGGCACTCATTTTCAAGTACATTGAGCGAAAAAGTTGTGTACATTCGATCGGCACAATAAGCGTTGATGCGCCAAGACAATATAAGCCGCCCAAATTGCTGAAACTTGAACGCGAACTTAGTATTTAGCATTTATTTAGGATCTGACAACGAAAAATAATTTATCTTTTATTTTAAATTTATCAGTTAATGCAGAATGTTTGTATTACAATAATATATGCATATGGACTCACAAATATATGTGTTGCTTTTCTTTTTGAGCAGTGTATGCGAGAGAACTGCTCTCCTATTTTGGGCGTGCCTTTCTGTCGATGTATACTTTAGCGCGAACTGAAAGAATTTAATAACTACGCAAAAAATACCCTTTACCATTGACTCAACATAAAAACTATTACAATTTGTATTTAAATGAACCGATTCATAATTATTAGCACATTTATAGCATAATACAACATATTGATGTTTTATTTTTAAATCAAGTAAGCAAATACTCAAAATATTACTATAGAATCAATATCGACTAATAATATTTTGTTGGCACTTGCCCAGTTGTCGATTTTCAACTCTTAAAGAAATTTTGTTTGGATTTCGCTTTAAGACCTTTGAATGCCCATACAGTATATACACAAACATATATGCGTAGCTAGAGCATGCACATACATATATAAATATACATATACACATGGGCCTGGCAATGTTAGCAAAGAGTCCACGGCAAAATTGTTCAGCCTGCGCACACACATGCATGTACATACATACATATAAATGTATGTTTGTAATTTCAATGTTCTCGTGACCTATCTCAACATTTACATATAAATTGTGTATTTGTATTTAACAGGCATAAGAATGATTTTGGCATTTAATTGCAATTAAATATATTTTTATAAATTTTATTAATTTATTTCCTAAACAATAAAATGTCTTCTCTTTCGTCTGTCTGATTAAATCATTTTAGGATTTTAGTTTAAATTTAAATATAATTTTAGGATGTAGGATATGTTAGGTGGGGAACATGGAAATTACTTAAGATATGTAAGTAATTTCAAGCCGACTCGAAGGTCATGTTAGCTTATGACCCCATCACAATTTTGATGGCCTCCTCGTGGTGTTCCCTGGGTAGCGATTTAATGTTATAAAACGAAGCAAATTCGAGCGGCGACTTATAATTTTGCATTACATATAAATTATTAATATAATAGATATATTATAATACATATATGTACTTTAATCTTAATAAAATTTATAAAAATATATTTAATTGCAATTAAATGCCAAAATCATCCCTATGCCTGTTTAATACAAATACACAATTTATATGTAAATGTTGAGATAGAGAACGAGTATTTCGTGCGTAGTTATAAAATTCTGTCAGTTCGCGCTAAAGTATACACCGACAAAAAGAGCACGACCAAAATGGGAGAGCAGTTCTCTCGCATACACTGCTCAAAAAGAAAAGCAACACATATATATGTGAGTCCATATGCATGTATTATTGTAATACAAACATTCTGCATTAACTGATAAATTTAAAATAAAAGATAATTAATTTTTCTTTGTCAGATCCTAAATAAATGCTTATTACTAAGTTCACGTTAAGCTTTCAGTAATTTGGGCGGCTTATATTGTGTCTTGGCGCATCAACGCCTATTGTGTCGATCGAATGTACGCAACTTTTTCGCTCAATGTACTTGAAAATTAGTACCCTCGTCTGTCCACAAGCTGCTCTCTCACTCTCTCTCTCTCCAACACCAAAGGTCCGCTATGGAACTTTGAGTTCTCTCACATGACAAGAGCGTAAGAAACACCCGACTCGAAACCGGAAGTGCAAAATGGACCTATGATGAACTTTTGGGGTATCCATTTTCCTTGTATGGGGCGGCGGGTCTATATACTCTTTTGTTATTGCCCATACCTAACAGCCTTTGCAAATAGCATAGGCCTTGAACGTGCGTCAGGCAAATTTCGATGTGATTGGCAAACGCATCCAACGCATCCACCAATGGAAACCCAGCTTTATACTAACTTAAACTTATACTTCTTATGGCTACGTAATGTTGAAGGGTGCAAGCTGACTCGTCTCACAATACATAAAAATATATCAAAACTTTTGTAACTCAAAAAAATTTACACGTTTTATTTAGTTTATTTAAAAGAAACTGAAAAAATTAACAAAATATAAAAACAGTCACACTAAAACAGTAATATAAACTTGGCTATAGGTAGAGCACAACGTACGCGATGCGATTGTCGTATCCAATCTGAGTTCACAATTTGAATGGTGCGAGAGGAGAAATGGTTTAAGTGCCAATGCTGAAAGTCCTGGCGGTTGAGTTGGTTGAGGCATACAAATATGATAGTCAATTCCTGATACTGAAACTCGCTAATCAACTGTCCGCCACGCTGCATGAATAATAGCCTAGCCAACTCATCCGCATCCTGATTATAAAAGCAGCCGTAGTGCTTAGAAAATATGTTGACGCTAGTATTACCTAAAAGTTGTCGCTCCAGACTGTCCAGCTCATTCTCTTGCACATTCACAGAATCCAACACCGTTTGATTGGTGTCTTGCTGCACTTCCTGTCGCTCTTGACGGTTGCTAATTAAATCTGTATTACTGTCACCTACATTGTCAAAGCATTTATCGAACTGCGCCTGCAACACATCAGTGGCTGACAGCACATCCTTTGGACGCAAAGCGATCTGCTGCTTTTGGCACACGCGCAAAAGCCAATCCACGCGCAAAATATTATTGGTGCGCGTCTGTTGCTTAATTAGACGTTCCACAAGATATTTAGGATCACCAACTATGCAAATGCACTTAGGGTTATTAGGAAGAGGGTTCTGAACTATGATGCCGCCATTTTGTGCAGCTAGTTTATGCAGCTGCAACTTGGTATATCCGCGTGTGCCACTTTAAATGAAAAGGTAAATCCTTTAAGGAGGTCAGAGTTATTTGCTAAGGACTTTAGATCGAAACGCTTTTCATAGGCAGCCAACCCAAGGCGATTGTGCTCCGGAAGTGTTAGTTTCTGACGTTTACGTTCCGTGGTGAAGTCATCTTGCATCTTGCACATGACGCTTATTGAGCTTTTTTATGCTGCCACGGCCCTGCAAAGCGCAAGACTCAAAGTTATAAAGTATACAGAACATTTTTAGACTTACCTTACACAGTGTTGTATACTCCTGCAAAGTCATGCATTCGTTCCAAACCTTGTCATCGCGAATAAGTTGAGTCCGTGGAAAGTGAAGCGATTTTGGTGTAAAGAAGGCGCAATTGGGCGTCAAATCCGCTGCCTTCACTTGCAATATGATTGACTTATCTGGGTGGGTCCACACGTCTGTGGGCTTGTAATGATACCATAGCGGTGGTGGATCTGTGTTAGAATCGTTCCAGTGGGGTCTTAACTCATTAAGAAGTACGCTGCGTTGACGTGAGTTGTTGTGTACGCAACCAATGCTGTAAACTTCATCACGTACAGTGCCGTTATGAAGCTCTTACACGCCCAATAAAAATGATTCAATAAAAGTCTGTTTTCGATTATAAAAACCGCCAATGATCAGAACATCGAATTCGGTGATCAGTCCTTCTATATACTGAAAAGGCGTAGAAGGAATACACAGAGAGATTAGCAAAAATGTTATGTCAATATTCAAACTTCGTTGCAGTTTAGACTCACATCCGATTTGTCCTTGTACCAGCCACCACCAACGCGTGTACCCGACTTATAAATTGAGATTTGCTTCTTCAACACAATTCCTTCGACATTTGAGTTAAGCATCTGCTGAAATAACGTGTTAAAATGCTCCAAAGAGACAATTTTTCGACCTTTCATTATCTGAAGAACGCCCTGTTGCTCGTTTAACAACTCCTGGAGCTTGTAAATGCGTTGTACGAACGGCATGTCCAACAGGCTCTCCCCATTCAGATATAGTAGGTCATAAACAACATAGCAGGGCCGCCAGCTGCGTTCAGTCTTCAAATGTTTTACATCTGTGTTTTCGCCCTTCTTACGATAGCGCATCTGCTGCATATCCCACACCATCATCTCACCATCTAGTATAATTGACTCCATGCCAATTGACAGCAGCGTTCGTAAATGTGGAGTTAATGTGCCGCGTTCATAGCTGTCGCCAAAGCTTTTTGTATAATCAGCACCATTACGAGATATGTATTTAAATCTACCGCTTGCATAGTGAAGCTGGAAACGTTCACCATCCATTTTAGTCTCTAAATAGAGCACATCCGACTGCATTAGCTCCTAGATTCTTCCAGGAAACCTTTCGCACAGCATCGGCCGTATATGCTGAAAGGGCTCAATGAATGTGTTTAAGTTGATAGCAGTGTTCATGGAAGTCGTTGTACTGCCATCACCACTGTGATGATTAGACCTCGGATTTTGCATACTTCCTTGTTTTTTATCGGATTGGTACCAAATTTTGTATTTGGACATTTTATTGTTCAAATATTACAAATTTTAATGCATATCGAAAATATGCAAAATATATGCAAAAAATATGCAAAAGCATATGCAAAAAATATGCAAAATATATGCAAAAATATGCAAAATATATGCAAAATATGCAAAATATATGCAAAATATGCAAAATATATGCAAAATATGCAATCAATTTCTAAGTTTAACAAATCAAAATATAATATAAAAACAATTCAAAAAGTAGGATATATATTAAAACTTTATTAATTAATATTCCCTTGGCTTCTATATATATATAATATATTTATAAAATCGAATTTCGAGAGCGTTGCCGAAATTATAACTTCCTTAGAAGCCAAGGGGTAGGCATTAGCAAAGTTAATGCAAATAGTTAAAGAAACTGAAAGAATTGTTCATAGAATAGCTGGTGATTTGAGAATGGAATTAAAGGATAAATTTGAAGCCATTTTAAAAAGAAATACAGATTTTAATTTTATTTTAAGAGTAAATAATACTCTAAGTCAAAACGCTGATGATTTGTCTAGACTGGAACCTGTCACAAATGAAAATATCATGAAATATAAATTTGCTCCAAAACTACCTGTGATGTTGAAAAAAGCTTTTCCGCATACAAAATGGTTTTTGGAGAGAAACGTCAAAGCCTCTCAATAAAAAATTTATAAAAAATTTTAGTAGTATATTGTAATACCAATTATCTGCAATAATTTGTAAGTCTAATATATAATATCCTATATATTTAATATTTGCTATATTAATTAATAAAATTTTAATATGTATCCCACTTTTTTAATTGTTTTTATATTATATTTTGATTTGTTTAACTTAGAAATTGATTGCATATTTTGCATATATTTTGCATATTTTGCATATATTTTGCATAGTTTGCATATATTTTGCATAGTTTGCATATATTTTGCATATTTTTGGCATATGCATTATATGCAAATATGCAACATATGTAAAAAAAATGCAAATATGCAAAATCCGAGGTCTAGTGATGATAGCTTGTTGTCTGCTAGCCAGTACAAATACGTCGCAGGTCCGTGCAACGCTGGTACATGTCTTTTGACAGAGGATGCAGCAGACAGAAAATACGCTGCACACCAATGCCCACATCCATGGTTTTTAGTAAAATGCGTATAAGCCACTTTTGCTCTTTAGCCGACGCTAGCTCTGTGAAGCGTATTAGCTCACGTTCCTTTACTAAAAAGAAGTGTACATAATTATCAATTTAAACCGAATTTGTAACTTTTTTTAAGAATCTATTTTTTTTTTACCCTATACCCTTTAAAACTGGTTAAAAGGGGGTCGAAAACTTTGAAAATGTATATAACAGGCAGAAGAAGGCATCTTCATGTAAAATATATATATTCTAGATCAATATCAATGGCTGAGTAGATCTGGACCTGTCCGTCTTGCATTTATATATTAAAAGAAATAAATACAAACAAATATTTTATAGGTCCACTTGCTTTCACGACGCGAGTTGCTACGCCAAAAAAAAAATAAAAACAAAGTAATCATATTCTATATTGTTACTGTGATGTAGCCCAAGGGTTCGACAATTTTCCCATCCGATAAAAGCATACATGTATGTACATACAACATTTTCTTATGTACAAACATATGTCGGCGCACACTAAGAGTGTGTGGATGCTAGTATAACTGTATGGGTGTACAATCTGGGAATTTCACCAGAAGACTAATTTCATCATTATGGTAATATTGCATCAGCCTTTAATTGCGCTGTAATTGGTTGTCTGCAGTTGTTGCTAAAGAAGTACCGTTTTAGCGAGGCGACTGCGTGGCGTCGCTTTTCGCTTTAAGAAGTACCGTTTTAGCGACGCGACTGCGCGGCGTCGTTTCTCGCTTTAAGAAGTACCGTTTTAGCGAGGCGACTGCGCGGCGTCGCTTGTCGCTTTAAGAAGTACCGTTTTAGCGAGGCGACAGCGTGGCGTCGCTGTCGCCGAGTGTGGTTCGTTGGTTAGCATAAAGAAAAGAAGCAACGACGCAGTCAGTTGCGTATAGATCTTCGAGGTGTGAAGACGAAACTTACTGCGCTACGACGATGTCAAAGGAAAGTGATTTTGTTCCAATATCAGAAGTGGAATCTGGCTCGCTACCTAGTGAATCAGATGGGCCATGGCGAATGTTAATGGAAATACAAAAAAAAAATTTGATCGAGCTTATCAAAGCTGTACAATCAACGACACCGGAACCAACAAATAAAAAAACAATTGTGCTACCAAAATTCAACGCAGACCGCGATGGTGCCGACGCATCGGCGTGGTGTTCAACAGTAAATATAATTTTGGCAGAAATACCATTAAAGGCAGCGCGTTGGTAATGGCCTTGAGTACATCGTTGGAAGGTAGTGCGTCGCAGTGGCTTGCGCAAATATGTTATCCTGACATAACTTGGGCCGAGTTTAAGGAACGTTCGATTATGGAGCGGAATGTTCATTAATAAAACAAAAGATAAGTAACAAATTAATTGGTAAACGAATTAACAATGTAGTGATGTTGAAGGGTATTGGTAGTGGTGGCATATGTAGCACATTACAAATACTCAGTAACGTAAAAATTAATCAATATTGATTTGAAGTATTGTTCATGTTTTGGACAGTGAGTGTTTGAAGAATGATATTGTTATTGGTCGAGAAGTATTGTCCCCTGGATTCAATGTTGTAATATCACCAGGGAAATTCGAAATTATTAGATCAAAAGCTGTAAACTATTGTTCAAATGATGAGAAATTTTGTGAAATAAATACTGATCTTGTTGGGGAAGATAGAGATAAATTACAAGATTTATTGGAAAAATATACAGGATCTTTTATTAATGGAATTCCTTTGACTAGAGTTAGTTCGGGTGAAATGAAAATTAAATTAGTAGACCCAAGAAAAATTGTTCAAAGAACACCATATAGGCTTAGTCCAAATGAAAGAGAATTGGTACGAGACAAGATTAATGAATTATTGCAGTGTAAGATCATAAAGCCAAGTTGCTCACCCTACGCAAGTCCCATAATGTTGGTTAACAAGAAAGACGGCACGCATCGTTTGTGTGTTGATTACCGCGAATTAAATGCTAACACAGTCGCAGATAGATATCCCCTGCCCCTTATACTAGATCAGATAGCCAGACTTTCTGGAGCGAAATATTTTACATGTCTGGATATGGCAAGTGGGTATTATCAAATTCCTATGCACGAAGAATCGGTAGAGTGTACAGCATTTGTCACTCCAGACGGACAATATGAATTTTTGGCAATGCCTTTTGGGCTCAAGAATGCTCCTTCAGTCTTTCAACGCACAGTCATGCAAGCACTTGGAGACTTTGCAAATACGTTTGTTGTCATTTATATGGATGACGTAATGGTGGCTGCTGCAACAAAAAGTAAAGCTTTGGAAAGGTTGCAAATTACTCTTGATTGTCTCACGAATGCTGGATTCACATTCAATATAAAAAAATGTTCGTTCCTCAAGTCAAAAGTTCAATATTTGGGATATGAAGTGAGTTCAGGGGAAATCCGTCTGAAATCGCTTAAAGTTACAGCGTTAACTAGCTTACCACCCCCTCAGTCAGTCTCTGCATTACGACAATTTATGGGATTAGCGTCTTATTTTAGGCAATTTATGCAAGGATTTTCTTGTTTTATGAAACCGTTATATCTTTTGACTTCGGAGAAAAATTAGTTTATTTGGAGATCGGACCATGAACAAATAAGACGAAAAGTTATTTCTATCCTTACACAAAAGACAGTCTTAGTAATTTTTGGCCCGAATCATCCTATTGAGTTGCATACCGATGCAAGCTCTCGTGGATATGGTGTCATCTTGTTACACAAAATCAACAACAAGTCTCATGTCATTGAATATTTTAGTAAGGCTGCTTCTCCTGCTGAGTCACGTTATCATTCTTATGAATTAGAAACGCTTGCTGTCGTCTTGTCTATAAATCATTTTCGCCATTATTTATTGGGTAGAAATTTTGTAGTCTTCACTGATTGTAAATCACTTTAAGCATCAAGAACTAAACAGGATCTATGTCCCAGGGTGCAAAAATTGTGGGCGTATTTACAGCCATTTACATTTGACATAGAATATAGAGAAGGTAAACGAATGTCTCATGTTGACTTCTTTTCAAGAAATCTGCCCTCAGCAGAGTTGACTTACAAAATTCCTGAAAAACGAGTTAATTTGGCAGAAATATCTGAAAATTGGCTTTTGGCCGAACAGCGTCAAGATTCTGATATAGTTAATATTATAAATAAATTGGAAGAAAATTCTCTTGCCGAGGACATTGCTAAAACTTACGAGTTGAGAGCAGGAATACTATATCGAAAAATTCAACGAAAGGGTAGAACTCGATCTTTATCAATTGTTCCTCGATCATTTAGATGGTCCGTAATAAACCAAATCCTCGAGTCAATCATGCACTTGGGATGGGAGAAGACGTTAGATAAGGCCTACGACTATTACTGGTTCGATAACATGTCCAAGTATATTCACATCGACATAACTGGAAAGTTGAGTGGCAAGTCCGATCAGAAGGAGTATATCATTGTTCAGGTAGACGCTTTGTAAGGAAGTTCAAAGGCCGAGGTCAAAGTCTCAGTCGGGCCAGGGAACGTTTACAAGAAATATTTGTAAATCGCTGGAACACTGGGTCAAGGGGTATAAAATAGCCAGTACAGTTGCTACGTAATAAAACTAATGACTCGTCCCTCACTCCCATAGCACTACGCCAAAGCCGCGTGTGCCTAGCAATAACGCCGGGTGTGAGCCGCGTGCGTACCCCTCCCGCCGGTCTGGTGGCCGAAGCCTTCGACACGTGCGCTGCCTGCTTTTGCCTAGCCGAAGCCGTGGGCGCCCTGCACCTATGTGAGGCCGGAGCCTTTCACAGCTGAACACCTAGTTGCACCGGGAATGAACCTCTGGCGCACCACCTAAGCGTGTTGGGCAAAACCACAAGCACGCTGCCTAAGTGCGCAAAGCCGAAGCCTTATGCGCACTCGAACTAACTGTTCTGTTAAGAGCACGCTGCCTAACTGTATTATGACTGGATCACGTACGCCGATGAGCGCGAATGTACTGGCGCTTTTCTACACAAAAGGGGAACGGGGACGATCGCGTCATTAATTAAAACAATATAAATTTGCCAAATGAAAATCTATTTTATTATAACCTTGGTTCTTATAATTAATACAACTAATATTCACCTGGGTACTAACTCGTACTCGTAGGATTTTTCGACTCCGCGTTTACCGTTTTTGCGATTCTCCGTTATCTTTGCTACTCGTCTCGACACTCGCGTATGCCTCGTATAAAAACGGCCCAATTCACGTTTTTTTTACGTTTTGCGATCACGCGTCTTGTCGCCTTCGACCTCCAGCACTAACTTTCTAGGTCATGGTCGGCTCGGCTGCAACGATGCGTTTTCGGTGACGAGCCCCTCGGAGCTTTCGCTCTTCACCACGACGCTACGCTCGCGCAGGCGAGGAACTTTTTCGCACTCGCTCGCTCAGCCGCTGCCGCCACTCCCTGTATTCACCTTGTCGGCAAGCTGCCTGCTATGTCACCCAGTCCAGCCGTGACATATGCTTATCGGCTATTATTATTGTTATTATTCTTACGTTTAATTCTTACTTATCCTACAACTTAATTAAATTCTTACGCTTCTTGCGTCCTTATCATTACCTTACTCTAACTAGTTAACAATAGTAAATCAAACATCAAATCAAACAATAATTAATTAATAACTCGCGCGCTTCTTGCACCTCTTTCTTACTTAGCTATTTAATCGTGCGCTTCTTGCGCGTCAACCTATTTAAATAATTAATTAATAATTAATATTAGTTATTGTTAATATTTACATCAACTTATTTAAATAATTTGTTATTGTGAGCGGGTTTGGACTGACCCGCGGGACAGCCAGATTCTTTTTAAAGTCGCCCGGGGTTGGTATAGGCCGATCCGCTAAGTAGGTCAGATCTCCCTCTGACTTATGGCGGATCCCTAAGACCGAGTTACTGGATCCGCCGAGAGTCCCGGCATCAACGCCCTTAGCGTAGTGCGCCTCCAACTCTGCCAACCGGGTCCAAGCCTGGGTCTGATGCATACCCTCCTTTATGAAAGCAGAAAGACGCTTACGCAACTCATCAACCTTCCCATTTCGGTCTAATCCGAACTCAACTGCTAAGTCTTCCAATTCTTCCTTACGACGGAAATGGACCCAACGGGCCCCTACTCCAGGATGCTTACACCCGCTCGTTTCCATCGTTCGTTACCGTATTTTCTCTTTCCTTTTATTTAATTAAACGTAAATTTTTTATTTTTTTTTTTTTTTTTTTAAAATAAAATTTTCTCTTGTATCCGCACGATTTTATTTCTGTATTTATCCACAATCTTATTTATTTATTTTCTTTTTATATTTTATTTATGTTTTACTCACTAGAAATTTTTTTTTTTTTTTGCCCCCCTTTTTTTTTTTTTTTTTTTGTATTAAAATTAAATTTTTATTTTATTTATTTTATTTTAAATTTTTTTTATTTTTATTTTAAATTTTTATTTTATTTATTTTATTTTAAATTTTTTATTTTTATTTTAAAATTTTAAACTTTTTTTCCCTTGAATTTTTATTTTATTTTATTTTATTTTATTTTATTTTAAATTTTTATTTTTATTTAAAATTTTTTTTTTTTTTTTTTATAAAATTTTTTTTTTTATCTTATTCGTTATATATTTTTTTTTTTTTTCCTTATACACTTTCGTTAAATTTCGATTTACTTCTCTTTATATTCAGCTCGAAATTTTATTTTTACTTCGTTATAATTTATATATTTATTTCTTCACTTTTATTCTATTTCATTCACTTTTATTATTTTATTTACCTTTATTATTTTTATTTATTTATTGTACCAACACGCCCCTGCGCAACGTCACGTCGTATATACCCCACCAATGAATCGTATACTCTACAAAAATCCGTTATCCTATTTCTCGCCTATGATCACACCATTCGCTTCGGACAACGCTGTCTTCGTCGCCCGCCGCTTTTGGCTTCTATGTATGTGTGGCCGCTGCTCACACTAATGGGCGCCCGGCTACGCAGCGCAGTCGTTACGTAAGCCACTCTCCGCCGTTGCTATGCGGCCGCTGTTTCGGCTGTCAGCGCTCCGCCCGACAGCGCAATCGCTCTGCTGCGTATGTAACGGTTAACCCCGCCAGCGCAGTCACGATGCGCGCGATTTGTTTTCGCGCTCTTTTTCGTCGTCGCTTTGTCCGACGCCTAGACTTGTACCGTTTTGATCTGTATGTATTAGTGGTTTTGGTTGTCTGTCCGTTTTATATGTACAGCCACCAAAACCAAAATTACACCACGCGCCAAAAATATGTGGCCGTCCTATAACTAACAATTTTGACTATTTCACTATGTGACCTATCAGTGGGGCTTTATGTCACCGATATGCCACGCCCCTTTTTAGCCTCCAGAGTCCCTGCTCGGGCGCCACTTGTAAGGAAGTTCAAAGGCCGAGGTCAAAGTCTCAGTCGGGCCAGGGAACGTTTACAAGAAATATTTGTAAATCGCTGGAACACTGGGTCAAGGGGTATAAAATAGCCAGTACAGTTGCTACGTGATAAAACTAATGGCTCGTCCCTCACTCCTATAGCACTACGCCAAAGCCGCGTGTGCCTAGCAATAACGCCGGGTGTGAGCCGCGTGCGTACCCCTCCCGCCGGTCTGGTGGCCGAAGCCTTCGATACGTGCGCTGCCTGCTTTTGCCTAGCCGAAGCCGTGGGCGCCCTGCACCTATGTGAGGCCGGAGCCTTTCACAGCTGAACACCTAGTTGCACCGGGAATGAACCTCTGGCGCACCACCTAAGCTTGTTGGGCAAAACCACAAGCACGCCGCCTAAGTGCGCAAAGCCGAAGCCTTATGCGCACTCGAACGAACTGTTCTGGGCACACGCCGCAGTGTCCACCTCTACTCACAATGCTGTTAAGAGCACGCTGCCTAACTGTATTATGACTGGATCACGTACGCCGATGAGCGCGAATGTACTGGCGCTTTTCTACACAAAAGGGGAACGGGGACGATCGCGTCAATAATTAAAACAATATAAATTTGCCAAATGAAAATCTATTTTATTATAACCTTGGTTCTTATAATTAATACAACTAATATTCACCTGGGTACTAACTCGTACTCGTAGGATTTTTCGACTCCGCGTTTACCGTTTTTGCGATTCTCCGTTATCTTTGCTACTCGTCTCGACACTCGCGTATGCCTCGTATAAAAACGGCCCAATTCACGTTTTTTTTACGTTTTGCGATCACGCGTCTTGTCGCCTTCGACCTCCAGCACTAACTTTCTAGGTCATGATCGGCTCGACTGCAACGATGCGTTTTCGGTGACGAGCCCCTCGGAGCTTTCGCTCTTCACCACGACGCTACGCTCGCTCAGCCGCTGCCGCCACTCCCTGTATTCACCTTGTCGGCAAGCTGCCTGCTATGTCACCCAGTCCAGCCGTGACATATGCTTATCGGCTATTATTATTGTTATTATTCTTACGTTTAATTCTTACTTATCCTACAACTTAATTTAATTCTTACGCTTCTTGCGTCCTTATCATTACCTTACTCTAACTAGTTAACAATAGTAAATCAAACATCAAATCAAACAATAATTAATTAATAACTCGCGCGCTTCTTGCGCTTCTTTCTTACTTAGCTATTTAATCGTGCGCTTCTTGCGCGTCAACCTATTTAAATAATTAATTAATAATTAATATTAGTTATTGTTAATATTTACATCAACTTATTTAAATAATTTGTTATTGTGAGCGGGTTTGGACTGACCCGCCTCACAGCTTTTACTAAATTTGTTTATTTAACTTACACGCTTAAAATTGATGCTGAAAATTGCATAAAGGCTGTCACGTCGGCTATATCTTTGTTTGGGTAACCAAATCGTATGATAGAATCAGGGCAGATGTTTCGCCAGCACTAGATTTAGTGAGTTTACAATAAAAAATGAATCTGCATTTGATTGCGACAGGTGCAAGTAGCGCAAATGGGCAAGTTGAACGAATAATGAGCACCTTAAGGAACTTTAACTGCAGTTGAAACTAGCAGCCGATCTTGGCAAGATGCCTTACGAGAAGTTCAATTAGCTTTAAACTGTACGGTTAGTCGAGTGACAAAGGCAAGCCCCTTAGAAATGTTTATCGGTAAATTTGCCCGTCCGTTGGGGTTGCTTCCACCCTGCGATATGGTAGAAGAGGTCGACTTAACAGAAGTAAGAGCACGAGCAGGTCAAAATATTTCAGCTGCAGCAGCATATAACAAGGTGCAATTTGATAAAAGCAAAGCTAAAGTTGTTGGATACAAGGTTGGAAATTTCGTGTTGTTAAAAAATGAAGAAAGGCATCAAACAAAGTTAAGTCCAAAGTTTAGGGGGCCGTTTCAAATAACTGAATTGTTAGAGGGGGATAGATATATGCTCAGGTCTTTGACAAATAATAGAAAATATAAATATGCTCATGATGACATAAGAAAAATGCCAAATGGACAAATACCAGCTGAATTTGAAAGCGGTGATAAGGATTTAAATAATGAAGAATTGAAACAGACACTGTTGAAAGAGACAGTAATAAAGAGTTGGAACAGAAACTGTTGAAAGAGGCAGTAATGAAATAGTTGAAAAAGAAACTGTTGAAAGAGACAGTAATGAAATTATGTAAAAAGAAACTGTTGAAAGAGACAGTAATGAAATTATGTAAAAAGAAACTGTTGAAAGAGACAGTAACTGTTGAAAGAGACAGTACAGATGCCTTAAAGGCTAATAGTGAAATTTGTAATAATAATGTAAGCACAAGTGCAAAACAATTGTTTTGATCATGGTGTGTGACGCATTAGATATTATAATGTAAAACCTGTGTGGTTAATGATAATGTAAAAATAAGCTGTGTTAAACAAAAACAATTTGTATTAGTTGGGGAAAAAAACAGAAATATGAAGATGTAATTTGTTAATGGAAAATATAAGTTTAGATGAAAAACTAAAAGTTATATTTGAAAGTTGATTGAATGGTAACAAAACATTTTTGGTAAAATTGCACGAGGTCGTGTAATGGTCAGGATGGCCGTGTCGGCGCACACTAAGAGTGTGTGTATGCTAGTATAAGTGTATGGGTGTACAATCTAGGGAATTTCACCAGAAGACTAATTTCATCATTATGGTAATATTGCATCAGCCTTTAATTGCGCTGTAATTGGTTGTCTGCAGTTGTTGCTTAAGAAGTACCGTTTTAGCGAGGCGACTGCGTGGCGTCGCTTCTCGCTTTAAGAAGTACCGTTTTAGCGACGCGACTGCGCGGCGTCGTTTCTCGCTTTAAGAAGTACCGTTTTAGCAAGGCGACTGCGCGGCGTCGCTTGTCGCTTTAAGAAGTACCGTTTTAGCAAGGCGACAGCGTGGCGTCGCTGTCGCCGAGTGTGGTTCGTTGGTTAGCATAAAGAGAAGAAGGAACGACGCAGTCAGTTGCGTATAGATCTTCGAGGTGTGAAGACGAAACTCACTGCGCTACGACGATGTCAAAAGAAAGTGATTTTGTTCCAATACATACATCAATTTTTATTCTGAGCTAAATCGCACCATAAATTAAAATTTTCTTAATAAAAACACACGAGTGTAACCCACCAGTCCACAAATAAACATAGATTCTGATATTCAATAAAATCGTAACATAAATACAAAATACAAATTTGAAAACTAACTCCAACAGCGACCCACCAGCAAAATTATTTTGATAGAATTTGATCATTGTTATTTGTATGTAGTAAATGGACACTGTCAAGTAAAATACAACATAATTAATTAATTAAGTTAAATTGATCGCTATTTCTACTTCGACATAACCATTTAGGCAATGCATAAACAATATCGCTTATTCAGTCGCGGAGATTTTTTATCTGTCACTAACGCTCTCACTTTCTTAATTATCTGCTGACACGCAGAAATTTTTGATAGAATTTTCAAATGCATACATACTGGAATTTTAATTTAAGTCAAATACAAATATGCATTGCCAGCAAATAAACGTAAAAGGTTAATTTCATTTCCTTTGAGGGCTGAACTCTCCAAACCAGATCCTCCAATCAGCAGCAGCAGCCGATTAAGCAAAAAAAAGTTCCTTGTTGAGATAAATTTAGAGTCTGTTGCGTCGTGTTTTGAATACGGTGACGTCACTCAAAGTAACGATCATAACGATCGTGCGCGTGATACAAGATTGAGAGAAACTATTTTCCCTTATTCGTCGAGATCTCTAAAGAAGCTGCTGAGGCAAGGAATCTGAGTTTTTGAATTGGTTGAATAATATATAAAAAAAAATTTTTTTTTCATATATCAACTTTAACTACTTCTAACATAAAAATTATCATAGTTATTTTTTGCTTTTATTTTATTTTTTGAATCTTCTCTGGGGAGAATAACAACAAGTTTCTCAAATCTTAAATACTAGCTTAACTATAGTCATATTGACTAAATTTACAGGGCCCTAGTAGTTTATTTCTGGCCTGAAAGGTCATTGCGTTGTAGACGGGTTCGGTTGCAAACCCGCGATAAGCACCATGCAAGCTGATTTGGGTGCAAAGATATTTTAATTTGATAGTTCGCCTTTTGTTTTGATATCTCATCTTTTATTGCAGTAATGTTGAGATTATTATGAATGTTCTCGTTCCGAACGTACCATGGTGCCCCGGCGATAGCTCTGAGGATCTTGGATTGTAGGTTCCTACATCAGCTTGAGGAATCTGTGTGTTATGCAACGTTAACAGAGGACAGTTTTGCCGTATATTTTACCGTATAATATCGAAGAAGAGGTCACGCGTGTGCTTTATCGATATGTGATATCGATCGGACACTTCGTTTTGGAGGCGTGAACGACGAGAGCGTACAGACAGGAAAATTGTAAAAGTATTTTAAATAAAACAAAAATAAAACGCATTAGGTGATATGAAACACAAATGTAATTTTTGTGATGCTCCCAAATGAAAACCGGAGTCAAGAGGCATGTGTTGTAAAGGTGGAAAAGTCAAACTTCCACCTTTAGAAACTTTACCTTTGGTTATCTTCCAAGCCATGTCCATTTTATGAAAAATGAAAGAAAGTACAATAACTGCTTCCAAATGACATTGTCGGGAGCAGCTACAGGCAAATCAATCTCACCCAAATATCGTAAATATAGCAACATAATCTCAATTATTTCTATTTATCTATTCAACGCAAATTTTCTTAATTGTACTAAATATTACTGTAACTTAATAACTATTTATGACGTTTGTCTGCAGCGCTATCGCTTTCGCTCTCATATAGCGATTGCTCGGCATCGCCTTGCATTTGCCGTCGACATTCGTCAAGATAATGCCAAATACGTTCGATGCATAGAGTCACGACCTTTCCTTGCAAACGGTTGCGTCTTCTCTAGATCAAGCCTAATTCGTGGCGGACTCTTTATTGATTTAAGGGCGAAGCTTGCATCAAGCCACAGCCAAAATATACATACAGTTTATAACGTTTTAAGACTGTAATTTATTTATAAAAAATCTTAGTAGCTCAACAGACATCTTTTGGTGGTAAGCTAATTGTTAATTGAGGCTTTAATCCAACATTTAAAATACAAGGTCGGGTTTATAATTTAATTGGCAGTATTTTGCCAGAGCTTGGACATGATCCGAAATTTCTACAAATTTACTTTGTTGGTGAAAAGTACTCTTTAAAAAGTGCCTGCAAATAACATTGACTATAAAATTATTATTGAGGCTTTAAAAACCACTTAATGCCATTCACATCGAAACTCGCCTGACGCACGTTTAAGCCCTATGCTATTTGCATAGGCTGTTAGGTATGGGGAAAAAGCTGAGTTTGGAATGAACGCGGGGTATGCCAACGCGTTGTTGGTAGAAATTCATAGATTGCGTTGCTGTTAAGTTGCTAGCTCATTTTTGTGAAAAACAGCTGTTTTCAACTATCACAATTTTAAAATTAAGGCGCGAAAATAAAAATGACAAATTTATTAAAAACAATTCCAATAACTGCAGAGTTTCATAAGCTTATAATATTATATATAAATGATGACTTTTCTTCCAGCTTCAATTTTATTTTGCTCTCTTAAATATACAAGATTCATGACAGTTATAATTATATACATATGTGTCAAGAACCTAATTTACTTTATTATATTATAATATTTGTGATGATGGTTGACCAAAACAGAAGTAACCGCTGATTACCAGTATTCAAAGTATCAACTGTATATATTGCCTTTGGGCGCTCAAGGCGCAAGTTTTAGAAGTTGTTATTCGTACCATAGCACGACCATGAGATTTCATATTAAGTGCATATGCTCATTTGAAATTGCACTTGTAATAAAAATTCGATGGGTTAAATTTAAAGAATATTCATTACTTTGTTTACTGAAGTTTTGCCCCTTGCAAACAAATGATCAGCTGATTGCAAACGCATCCTGTGCAGTAGAAACACCATCCAAGACCTATCAAGTTAGCCTGTTATCGATGGCATGACGCGTTTGTGTGAAAATCGGCTATAAGAGGTCGCTTTAAAGCACCCACTGTTATAGCAGATTTCCACACAAACGCGTTATGTCATCGGTAACAGGCTAACGCGGTAGCTCTTGAATGGTGTTTCTGCTGAAGTGGGTGCCTTTGCGAACAGCTGGTCGTTTATTTGCAAGGTGAACTTCAATAAATAAAATAATAAATATTTTTTTAATTTAACCAACAGAATTTTTATAACACTCGAAAATTCAAATGAGCATGTGCATCTATATATATAAAACAGTTCCACCTGACTAATTGGCGACTCACCCACAGGCGAAACGGTAGAAGTTAGAAACGTTAAATTTGTGGCAATAGCTTTCTATGAGATTGTAGGTGCGTACTCTGAAAAAATTTGATTTAAAATTTATTCGGAAAATTGTGAAAATTGTATTTGAAAATGCTAATATATGCATTTGAAAATTCTAATTTTCTATTAACCGGTATATACAAACTTTGCCAGTTCGGTAACAACCTCTGCGTTGGCGCATGTGGTTGAGATGCCCCACGAAATTATGTAGGCCCGAGTTCAAGTCCAGTTTGTGAACATGTTGTTGTTTATTTTTTATTATTCTTATTATTACTTTTTGTTTTTACTTTTTTATTTAAAAGTCAAGTAATAATAGTCTAAAAGTAAAAAAGTATTCATTTTATTATTCGGAAGTAAGTGAAAATTGCATTTTAAATTTGGCATTTTCATATTCATGTGTTTGTGTTTGCATTTATTTGCTGCCATAATAGATTATAAGCCTCTCTCTTTCTCTCTCGACTTTATCATAGCTGGATGTTACAGAAAAGCGATTTTGTTTATGCATTCGCACCTCTGCGTTCTGTTTACAGATTTAAAATTTTTACAGATTAAACAAACAAATTATCTAAATCAAGCGGTAGACACAACCTTTGTCGGTTGGTACACAACAGAAGCGTTACCGCAGCTTGTTGAGATCTTCCAAGCAAGTGTTGGGTCCCCGGATTGACTCCGGGATTATTAAGTACATGTTATTTTTTCTTTATAATTCTTATTATTACTTTTATTTACTTTTTATTTATAAGTTTTTATGTAAAAGTCAAGTAAAAATTGTTTAAAAGTAAAAACATATTAATTTTATTAAAAATATATTCGGAAGTTTGTGTTTGTGTATTTGCATTTATTTGCTGGTATATAGATCATAACCACTCACTTTTTCTCTATTTTTGCTCGGCTGTACCATAGCTGCGTGCGACTGAAATAGCGACATTGTTTATGCATTCGCACCTCTACGTTCTGATTACAGATTACTGTCAAGCATTTGGGTACCTCTGTGCGCTTCTTCTTGTGGCAGCTGATTTAACAAAATAATTATATCGATATGGATATGTTAACATATCTGCTTGCTTCACACTGTTAACGTTGAAGTGTTTATATTATATATATTTACTCACATACCCTATACTTCAGCTCTGATGCTAGCCGTTCTCAGTCTCATGTATCCGGACGCTGTCCACACTTATATAAGCCCATCCTGGCAGCGTAGTCGCGACGCTGGGCCCTCGGCTTGTGTGTGCGTGGCCACTGCCTACGCTCTACGCCCAGCTTATCAGCGCGGTTGCGACGCCAGCCACTGTGCTTGCAATGGGATCGCTGCACCTGCCGCGCAGTCGCGATCCTAGCCGCTCTCGGCTCGTGTACCTGCGTGGACATGGCCTACACTATGCCCGCTAAGCCTAGCAACGCAGTCGCGACGCTGGCCCTTATCGTGTGTGTGAGCGTTGTCACTGACTACGCTATGACCGCTCTCTCTAGCTTGCCATTCTCTACACGTTGTCTGCACCATGAATAAGCATGCACTGTCTACCTGCAAGCAGCGCAGTCGCGACACGTACAATGTGGTTCCTATGCTCTTCGTATCAAGCGTTTACCGGGTGCTTAGGCTCCCTTGTTTTAGGCCGTCTCGTGTATGTGTGTTATGTCTTTCCTCTTTTCTAATGTATGCGTTTTACATTTATGTCAACTAAAATGAAATACTACTGCGCAACCAAAAATTATACTATTCCTATGTAACCTATTGATGGGGCTTTATGTCACCGATATGCCACGCCCCTCATAGTCTCAGTCGAGCAAAGGAACGTTTACAAGAATATTTGTAAGTCGCTGGGGAACTGAGTCACGCTGGGCGTGAGCCGCGAGCGTACCCCCCTCGCCCGTATCGTAACCGAAACCGCCACCATAGGCGCCCTATACCTACTCACCGAGACCACAAAACGCAACCTAGCTGCGCCGGGATTGAATCTCTGGCGCACCGTCTAGCCGTGCCGCGCAAAGACGCAAACACGCTGCCTTAGTGCAGAAAGCCGAAGCCTTGTATGCACTCTACAAATTGATCTGTGCTTACGCCTCGTTTTGTTGCAGTCGCGTATACCTCAGATAGCCGCCCATTTCTCGTTTTCCGGTCACGCGTGTCAGCGCGTTCGTACCCCGATCAGAACTAAAAACTAGGTCACGGTCGGCTCGGCTAAAGCGTGCGATTGCGGTGCCAAGCACTTCGGAGCTTTTGCTCTTCACCACGACTCGTGTGCACGAAGAGCTTTGGCACCAGCTCGCCCAGCTGCAACCGCCGCTCCCTGTATGCAATGTCAATTAATTAAATGCTATGATACTGCTTACTTATTCTTAAGCTTATAGCCGATTTCCACACAAACGCATTATGTCATCGATAACAGGAAGGCGCGAAAACTCTTGAATAGTGTTTCTACTGCACTGGATGCGTTTGCAATCAGCTGATCAATTTTTTAATGATCATATGCAATTTATATGAAATCTCATTATCGTGCTATGGTACGAATTACAACTTCTAGAACTTGTGGAAGGTGGGTGCCACCTTGAGCAGCGCACAAAGGCAAAATGTGCAGTTGATACTTTGAATTCAAAAAAGTGGTAATCAACGGTTAGTTATGTTTTGATTGACCACTATCACAAATATACTAATATAATACAAAAAAAAGAATTAAGTTCTTGATACAGATGTATATAATTATAAGGGTCCGCTGCCCCGGGCGCTGCCATGAATCTTGTATATTTTCTAAGAAAAATAAAAGTGAAGCTGGAAAAAAAGGTCATCATTTATATTGAATATAAGAAGCTTATGAGGTTCTGCAGTTCTCGAGATTGTTTTTGAGATATTTATCATTTTAATTTTTGCGGCTTAATTTTGAAATTGTGATTGTTGAAATCAGCTGTTTTTCGCAAAATTGAGCTAGCAACTTAACAGCACTGCAATCTATGAAATTTTACCAAAATCGAGTTGGCATAACCCGCGTTCACTCCAAACTCGCGTTTCACTCCCATACCTAACAACCCATGTCCCTAACTTAAACTTATACTCCTTATGGCTACTTAATGTCGCCTCACAATACATAAAAATATATCAAAACTTTTGTAACTCAAAAAAATTTACACGTTTTATTTAGTTTATTTTAAAGAAACTTAAAAAAATGATCAAAATATATAAACTGTCACACTAAAACGGTAATATAAACTTGGCTATAGGTAGAGCACAACGTGCGCGATGCGATTGTCGTATCCAATCTGAGTTCACAATTTGAATGGTGCGAGAGGAGAAATGGTTTAAGTGCCAATGCTGAAAGTCCTGGCGGTTGAGTTGGTTGAGACATACAAATATGATAGTCAATTCCTGATGCTGTAACTCGCTAATCAACTGTCCGCCACGCTGCATGAATAATAGCCTAGCCAACTCATCCGCATCCTGATTATAAAAGCAGCCGTAGTGCTTAGAAAATATGTTGACGCTAGTATAACCTAAAAGTTGTCGCTCCAGACTGTCCAGCTCATTCTCTTGCACATTCACAGAATCCAACACCGTTTGATTGATGTCTTGCAGCACTTCCTGTAGTTCCTGACGGTTGCTAATTAAATCTGTATAACTGTCGCCTACATTGTCAAAGCATTTATCGAACTGCGCCTGCAACACATCAGTGGCTGACAGCACATCCTTTGGACGCAGAGCGATCTGCTGCTTTTGGCACACGCGTAAAAGCCAATCCACGCTCAAAATATTATTGGTGCGCGTCTGTTGCTTAATTAGACGTTCCACAAGATATATAGGATCACCAACTATGCAAATGCACTTAGGGTTATTAGGTAGAGGGTTCTGAATTATGATGCCGCCATTTTGTGCAGCTAGTTTATGCAGCTGCAACTTGGTATATCCGCGTGTGCCACTTAAAATGCAAAAGGTAAATCCTTTAAGGAGGTCAGAGTTATTTGCTAAGGACTTCAAATCGAAACGCTTTTCATAGGCAGCCAACCCAAGGCGATTGTGTTCCGGGAGTGTTAGTTTCTGACGTTTACGTTCCGTGGTGAAGTCATGAAGATGCACATGACGCTTATTGAGCTTTTTAATGCTGTCACGGCCCTGAAAAGCGCAAGACTCAAAGCTATAAAGTTTATAAAACATTATTAGACTTACCTTACACAGTGTTGTATACTCCTGCAAGGTCATGCATTCGTTCCAAACCTTGTCATCGCGAATAAGTTGAGTCCGTGGAAAGTGAAGCGATTTTGGTGTAAAGAAGGCGCAATTGGGCGTCAAATCCGCTGCCTTCACTTGCAATATGATTGACTTATCTGGGTGGATCCACACGTCAGGACAGCCATTCTTCTCTGTGGGCTTGTAATGATACCATAGCGGTGGTGGATCTGTGTTAGAATCGTGCCAGTGGGGTCTTAACTCATTAAGAAGTACGCTGCGTTGACGTGAGTTGTTGGGTACGCAACCAATGCTGTAAACTTCATCACGTACAGTGCCGTCATGAAGCTCTAACACGCCCAATAAAAATGATTCAATAAAAGTCTGTTTTCGATTATAAAAACCGCCAATGATCAGAACATCGAATTCGGTGATCAGTCCTTCTATATACTGAAAAGGCGTAGAAGGAATACACAGAGAGATTAGCAAAAATATTATGTCAATATTCAAACTTCGTTGCAGTTTAGACCCACATCCGATTTGTCCTTGTACCAGCCACCACCAACGCGTGTACCCGGCTTATAAATTGAGCTTTGCTTCTTCAACACAATTCCTTCGACATTTGAGTTAAGCATCTGCTGAAATAACGTGTTAAAATGCTCCAAAGAGACAATTTTTCGACCTTTCATTATCTGAAGAACGCCCTGTTGCTCGTTTAACAACTCCTGGAGCTTGTAAATGCGTTGTACGAACGGCATGTCCAACAGGCTCTCCCCATTCAGATATAGTAGGTCATAAACAACATAGCAGGGCCGCCAGCTGCGTTCAGTCTTCAAATGTTTTACATCTGTGTTTTCGCCCTTCTCACGATAGCGCATCTGCTGCATATCCCACACCATCATCTCACCATCTAGTATAATTGACTCCATGCCAATTGGCAGCAGCGTTCGTAAATGTGGAGTTAATGTGCCGCGTTCATAGCTGTCGCCAAAGCTTTTTGTATAATCAGCACCATTACGAGATATGTATTTAAATCTACCGCTTGCATAGTGAAGCTGGAAACGTTCACCATCCATTTTAGTCTCTAAATAGAGCACATCCGACTGCATTAGCTCCTCGATCCTTCCAGGAAACCTTTCGCACAGCATCGGCCGTATATGCTGAAAGGGCTCAATGAATGTGTTTAAGTTGACAGCAGTGTTCATGAAAGTCGTTGTACTGCCATCACCACTCAGTGATGATAGCTTGTCGTCTGCTAGCCAGTTACAAATACGTCGCAGGTCCGTGCAACGCTGGTACATGTCTTTTGCCAGAGGATGCAACAGACAGAAAATACGCTGCTCACCAATGCCCAGACCCATGGTTTTTAGTAAAATGCGTATAAGCCACTTTTGCTCTTTAGCCGACGCTAGCTCTGTGAAGCGTATTAGCTCACGTTCCTTTACTAAAAAAAAGTGTACATAAGTATCAATGGAAACTGAATTAGTAACTTTTTTTAAGAATCCATTTTTTTTACCCTATACCCTTTAAAATTGGTTAAGAGGGGGTCGCAAACTTTGAAAATGTATGTAACAGGCAGAAGAAGGCATCTCCATGTAAAATATATATATTCTAGATCAATATCAATGGCTGAGTAGATCTGGACCTGTCCGTCTTGCATTTATATATTAAAAGAAAGTTTTCACGACGCGCGTTGCTACGCCAAAAAAAATAAAAACAAAGTAATCACATTCTATATTGTTACTGTGATGTAGCCCAAAGGTTCGACAATTTCCCCATCGGATAAAAACATACATATGTATGTACATACAAAATTTTCTTATGTACAAACATACATCAATTTTTATTTTGAGCTAAATCGCACCATAAATTAAAATTTTCTTAATAAAAACACACGAGTGTAACCCACCAGTCCACAAATAAACATAGATTCTGATATTCAATAAAACCGGAACATAAATACAAAATTAGAAACTAACTCCAACACCGACCCACCAGCAAAATTATTTTGATAGAATTTGATCATTGTTATTTGTATGTAGTAAATGGACACTGTCAAGTAAAATACAACATAATTAATTAATTAAGTTAAATTGATCGCTATTTCTACTTCGACATAACCATTTAGGCAATGCATAAACAATATCGCTTATTCAATCGCGGAGATTTTTTATCTGCCACTCACGCTCTCACTTTCTTAATTATCTGCTGGCACGCAGAAATTTTTGATAGAATTTTCAAATGCATACATACATGCATTTTAATTTGAGTCAAATACAAATGTGCATTGCCAACAAATAAACGTAATATACTCATTTCATTTCGTATGAGGGCTAAACTCTCCAAACCAGCTCCTCCAATCAGCAGCAGCAGCCGATTAATCAAAAAAAGTTCCTTGTTGACATAAATTTAGAGTCTGTTGCGTCGTGTTTTGAATACGGTGACGTCACTCAAAGTAACGATCATAACGATCGTGCGCGTGATACACGATTGAGAGAGACTATTTTCCCTTATTCGGCGAGCTCTCTAAAGATGCTGAGGCAAGGAATATGAGTTTTTGAATTGGTTGAATAATATATAAAAAAAATTTTTATTTTTTTTATCATATATCAACTTTAACTACTTCTAACATAAAAATTATCATATTTATTTTTTACTCTTATTTTATTTTTTGAATCTTCTCTGGGGAGAATAACAACAAGTTTCTCAAATCTTAAATACTAGCTTAACTATAGTCAGATTTACTAAATTTACAGGGCCATAGTAGTTTATTTCTGGCCTGAAAGGTCATTGCGTTGAAGACGGGTTCGGTTGAGGAATCTGTGTGTAATGCAACGTTAACAGAGGACAGTTTTGCCTGTTGAGAGTAAACGTAACATGTTTGCACTTTTGTTCGTTTACTTTAATACGCCAATCTGATAGCCACTTTTCCACAACTATCATGTGAGCAGCAGTTGTGCTGTTACTTTATTTGGGCATCTGACATCGCGACTCAGTATTGCAGTATTGTCTGCAAATGTAGATCTTGTTAGTCGCTCGTTTGTAGGGAGATCTGCTGTGTATAGGAAGTACACAGTTGGCCCCAATAGACTGCCTCGAGGAACTTCGGCTTTTATAACTTGTTCATCAGACGTAGTAGCATTGCACCTCACAACGAATACTCGATCGTGGAGATATAATTCGAGTAACTTGTGAGTGTAATCGGGAAGTATCGCTTTGATTTTATGCATAAGACCGTCGAGCCAGACTCGATCAAAACATTGCGAGGAAGGAATATTGCACTGCAGTATTCCCGCTTTGAAATGCAGTACGTATTTCTGATGAAATACGGTTCACTTGCTCGATAGTTCCATGTTCTTCTCGGAAGCCAAATTGATGAGAAGGGATAATGTTGTGTGCCATCAGGTAGGATATTATGCGCATCAGGAGGCAAACAGCTTTGACATACACGATAGAAGACATATAGGTCTATAAGATGATGGCATTGTATGATCTTTTCCTGGTGTCGGTATCATTATTATTATTGTAAAGTAATTTGTAAATCATCTATCACATGTACTCAATACTCTCTTATACTATTACCTATTAAATCAGTCGTTGCTTATACTTTAACCCGCGCACACATGCTTTAATAGGTTATGGGCCCAGCCACGCCATTAGACAGCATGTCGAATAATTTCGTGTTTGAAAAGTTGCGCGGCCGCGAAAACTACGATGTTTGGAAGCGGCAAGCGAAATCGTATCTCGTAATTAAAGGTTATTGGAAAGTTATAAGCAAGGGAGCATTTGACAAAGAAGGGGAACTAGATGAACGTGCACTAGCCGAAATAACGCTTACAATTGACAGCAGCAACTACGCTCACATCGCCAAAGCAGGCTTGGGATGCACTAGAATCCGCCTTTGCAGATAGCGGGCTGACTCGAAAAGTGGAATTGCTCAAGAAGTTGGTACAGCTTAAGTTGGAGCAGTTTTCATCTATGCAGGAATACGTCAACGAATTGGTAATGACCTCTAAAAAGGTTAATAACGCTGGACTAAACATCGACGGACGAGGTGACGGCTTCGTTGATGCTTGCAGGGCTACCAAATGAGCATCAGGCTTTAGTTATGGCAGTGGAAAATTCTAAGACAAAGTTAAGTGCAGATGCTGTTAAGAATTTGTTACTACAATATGTAAAATTTTACAACGACAATGGAAACGCCGCAAATGCCTTATATTCGAAGGGTACACAGCAAGCGAAAACGAACGGAGCAAAGAGGAATGATGCTAGGAAAACAGTTGTTACGAGTGTGGTGGTCGAGGGCACATACAAAAAGTGTGTCCAAGTGTAAAGAGTGAAAATAATGAGGTGAGCGCAATAGTTGCATCGAGCGCTTCGCTCTTAGCAAACACTACGAACACAAATACACACTCATGCAAATCAGATACTGTTTGGTACATTGACTCTGGCGCAACTACGCACATGACGAATGATCGACGAATCTTGAAAAGAAAATGTGCAGTGAACAATAAGAGCGTAATTTTGGCAAATAAAGATAGACTGCCTGTAAAGTGTAAAGGCGATGTTGACGTTTTACTCAAAGTAAAGCAAGGAATAATAAAGGGTGAAATTTCTGAAATTGAATATGTACCAAGTTTATGTGCAAATTTGTTGTCTGTGCGCCAATTAACAAAGAAAGGAAAGAAAGTTATATTTAAAAAGGATGGCTGTAAAATTTATTACAATAATAATTTAATTGCAACCGGCTATGTTGAAGATGATTTGTACAGGCTGAATTGTACACCGTTGTTGAAAAATCAAAGTGAACGAGCATTATCAGCAATAAGCAGTTTTGATTTGTGGCATCGTCGGATGGGACACATTTGTGATGAGAACGTACAGCTGGTAAAGAATGCGTCATTTGGAGTTGCCTACAATACTGCAGACACAAGTCAAAACAAAACGTTTGTATATCCGATATCAGAAAAGTCAGATGAAGTAAACAAGTTCAAGTTGTTCAAGAAACTGACAGAAAATCTAACTGGCCGCAAAATATGAATTTTGAGGTCTGATAATGGCAAAGAATATTGTAATAATGAATTTGAAAGTTTTTTGCAGGAGTATGGCATCGTGCATCAGACAACTGCACCGTATACTCCGGAGCAGAATGGTGTAGCAGAGCGGATAAATCGCACTATCATTGAACGCGTACGCTGCATGCTACTGGATTCCAAGCTGCCAAACATATATTGGGGTGAAGCAGCAAATACGGCGGTCTATTTGATTAATAGAGTACCGTGCCGTGGAAAAAACATATCTCCTGAGGAGATTTGGTCTGCTGTAAGGCCTAATTTAAAATACCTTTGCATATTCGGCTGCACAGCGATGGTTCACGTTCCAAAAGAAAAGCGTGGAAAACTAGATGCAAAATCAGATGAATGCATGTTCGTAGGATACTGCGACACTTCAAAAGCATTTCGGCTATATCGTAAGGCAGACCGTAAGTTCTTGATTAGCAGGGATGTTAAATTCATGGAAAGCAGCTGCAGCGGCTCAGCAGAAGAGTCAAGTATGGCTGACATTCTGGAACAGGAGCCCAAGATGAACGATTCAGGGGGAGTATATTCTACAGAATCGTGGCCTACTCCGGGATCTGATTGTCAAACCTGTGAAGAAGAACATGAGAATCCGTGTGAACAAATTGACAAGAGTGTGACTGTTGACAACAACATCGGTATGGAGTAATTTCGTCGCTCTGAACGAATTGCTAAGAAAGGAGCAGCGGGCCATCTGTTTTGCATTTTGTCTGAAGGAGACGACCCGTTAACTGCTTGGCAGAAGCATGGAAATCAGCTTTGAAGGTGGAAATAGATGCACATGAGCTGAACAAGACCTGGGAGCTGACTGCGTTACCTAATGGCAAGAGTGCGATCAAATCAAAATGGGTATTTAAAACAAAACGTAATGATCGCAATGAAATTGTACGACATAAGGCCAGACTTGTCGCAAATGTATTTTCTCAGAAGCACGGTATCGACTACACTGAGACATTTGCTCCGGTAGGGCGATACACCTCAATTCGACTCCTGTTTGCAACTGCAGTAAAATACAACCTGTTTATTTATCAACTGGATGCCGTGACAGCGTTTCTGAATGGGGAACTAGAAAAATAAATTTACATGCTCCAGCCAGAGCATTTCAACGACCAGTCTGGAAGAGTGTGCCGCTTGAAGAAGTCACTGTACGGGTTGAAGCAGGCGAGCAGAGTTCTGGAATCAAAAGCTGAACCAAGTATTGACGGACTTTGGGCTCAAACGTAGTCAAGTAGATCAGTGTGTCTACTGTCACTGTTAGTGGGTCCACTATGATATATGTCGCCATTTACGTTGATGACATACTGATCTTTGGAAATGATGAAACCTTAGCCTTGGAAATCAAACGTAATCTCTCAAGCAGCTTCAACATGAAAGACATGGGCGAAGAGTCGATCCATTTTGGGAATCGATGTTCAGAGAGACAAGGTAACAGGTGACATCACAATTAATCAATCTGAATATATTACAGCTCTTCTCAAACGCTTTGGCATGGATGACTCAAATCCAGTGGCGACACCTCTCGACACGAATCAGAAGATCACTTCTGAGATGTGCCCAACAGATGCCAAGGGAATTGAGGAGAAGAACAACTTTCCATATATGGAGGCAATCGGTTGCTTGACTCTATGCTGCCCAAAACACCCGTTTGAACATAAGTTTCGCTATAAATTTGCTAAGTCGCTTTTCATCGAATCCAGGGAAGGCACACTGGATTGCCTTAAAGCGAGGATCCGTGGGCAAAGGGATCACGTATAATTCCAAGAATAATGATTTAGTCGGCTTTTGCGATGCCGACTGGGCTGGAGATATGGACGACAGGCTTCACGTCGGGCTATGTGTTTGTGGCACAAGGTGGTGCTATTTCATGGTGCTCGCGTCGTTCAAGGAACTGTAGCACTGTCGTCAACGGAAGCAGAGTTAATGTCTATATTATGTGCCCTACAGAAATGCATATGGCTTATGCGTCTTCGAGAAGAACTCCACTTGGACGGTCCAGATCCAGTTATCGTTTACTGCGATAATAAGAGTGCCTTGCCCATTGTAAACAATAATTCATACTCATCGGAGAACAAAACACGTTGATAACAAGATAAAATTTATACAAGAGAAACTGGAAAATGGAACTATTGCATTGAAGTATACGCCTACAAACGAGATGACAGCAGATGGGCTCACAAAAGCAGTTTCAACTTGTAAAATTAAATCAATGAATGTAAGGTTAGGTTTAAACTAATGCTATTAAAATTGAAATGTAATACTCATTAGTAATTGCCAGATATTTAATTAAGGTGAAATAATGTAAAGTAATTTGTAAATTTGGCAACCCTCCTATCACATGTACTCAATACTCTCTTATACTATTACCTATTAAATCAGTCGTTGCTTATACTTTAACCCGCGCACACATGCTTTAATAATTATAATAGATTTTTCCCATTTCTTTGAAAAATAGTCAAGTCGTGTTATCGAGTTAAAAAATTAAAAAGCAGATGACGCAAATGACACAGCTCGGAAGTTCGATGATCATTTTGGGAGTTATTATATCGCAGGCTGGAGACTTTTTTGGTTTAAGTTGCTTTCTTATGACTTTTGCAATTTCATTAGTCATTAGGCCAAAAATTAAATGGGTTGGTATCAGCTTGGGTACAAATTAGATTAGACAGTAGTACAAATGAATTAGTAACGGGGTTCGGCTGGAATACATTTCTTAGGTGAAAAGTAAATGTGCTGACTCTGTCTTTATCGCTACGGGCCCAGCTGCCAGAAGAATTTCTTATAGGAATGACTGTTTCTGTCGGCACGCTAAGATACACGTTGATAAGACCTCCACAACGGATGTTTTGTGCTGGTTGGCGATAGTTGTACTATGTGCGGGGGCTGACCGTCTTCCTCTTCTTGCTGTACAGTATAAGTAAGTTTTCTTCTTTAAGCCGTTGTTTTGAGGATGGCGATATGTGGATTACGTTTTCGGTTGGTGATTTTGTGGTGTTGCAGAATGTGGATTCTGTGATAGGAACAAATGAAATATGTATATCCAAATTAATAATAAGTAATCGGGACGATCGAAACGTCAGGATGACCGAGATGTAAGGGAACAGCCTTATGGTATCGCAAGTCACTTGTGGTATCGTATATAATATGGAAGAAGAGGTCACGCGTGTGCTTTATCGATATGTGATATCGATCGGACACTTCGTTTTGGAGGCGTGAACGACGAGAGCGTACAGACAGGAAAATTGTAAAAGTATTTTAAATAAAACAAAAATAAAACGTATTAGGTGATATGAAACACAAATGTAATTTTTGTGATGCTCCCAAATGAAAAACGGAGTCAAGAGGCATGTGTTGTAAAGGTGGAAAAGTCAAACTTCCACCTTTAGAAACTTTACCTTTGGTTATCTTCCAAGCCATGTCCATTTTATGAAAAATGAAAGAAAGTACAATAACTGCTTTCAAATGACATTGTCGGGAGCAGCAACAGGCAAATCAATCTAACCCAAATATCGTAAATATAGCAACATAATCTCAATTATTTCTATTTATCTATTCAACGCAAATTTACTTAATTGTACTAAATATAGCTGTAAATTAATAACTATTTATGACGTTTGTCTGCAGCGCTATCGCTTTTGCTCTCATATAGCGATTGCTCGGCATCGCCTTGCAGTTCCTGCAAATAACATTGACTATAAAATTATTATTGAGGCTTTAAAAACAACTTAATGCCATTCCCGTCGAAACTCGCCTGACGCACGTTTAAGCCCTATGCTATTTGCATAGGCTGTTAGGTATGGGACATGGGTTGTTAGGTATGGGAAAAAGCAGAGTTTGGAATGAACGCGGGGTATGCCAACGCGTTGTTGGTAGAAATTCATAGATTGCGTTGCTGTTAAGTTGCTAGCTCATTTTTGTGAAAAACAGCTGTTTTCAACTACCACAATTTTAAAATTAAGGCGCGAAAATAAAAATGACAAATATATTAAAAACAATTCCAATAACTGCAGAGTTTCATAAGCTTATAATATTATTTTCATGACAGTTATAATTATATACATATGTGTCAAGAACCTAATTTACTTTATTATATTATAATATTTGTGATGATGGTCGACCAAAACAGAAGTAACCGCTGATTACCCCATTCTATAATTTAAAGTATCAACTGTATATATTGACTTTGGGCGCTCAAGGCGGCACCCACCTGCCACAAGTTTTAGAAGTTGTTATTCGTACCAAAGCACGACCATGAGATTTCATATTAAGTGCATATGCTCATTTGAAAATTGCACTTGTAATAAAAATTCTGTGGGTTAAATTTAAAGAATATTCATTACTTTGCTTACTGAAGTTTTGCCCCTTGCAAACAAATGATCAGCTGATTGCAAACGCATCCTGTGCAGTAGAAACACCATCCAAGACCTATCGAGTTAGCCTGTTATCGATGGCATGACGCGTTTGTGTGAAAATCGGCTATAAGAGGTCGCTTTAAAGCACCCACTGTTATAGCAGATTTCCACACAAACGCGTTATGTCATCGGTAACAGGCTAACGCGGTAGCTCTTGAATGGTGTTTCTGCTGAAGTGGGTGCCTTTGCGAACAGCTGGTCGTTTATTTGCAAGGTGAACTTCAATAAATAAAATAATAAATATTTTTTTAATTTAACCAACAGAATTTTTATAACACTCGAAAATTCAAATGAGCATGTGCATCTATATATATAAAACAGTTCCACCTGACTAATTGGCGACTCACCCACAGGCGAAACGGTAGAAGTTAGAAACGTTAAATTTGTGGCAATAGCTTTCTATGAGATTGTAGGTGCGTACTCTGAAAAAATTTGATTTAAAATTTATTCGGAAAATTGTGAAAATTGTATTTGAAAATGCTAATATATGCATTTGAAAATGCTAATTTTCTATTAACCGGTATATACAAACTTTGCCAGTTCGGTAACAACCTCTGCGTTGGCGCATGTGGTTGAGATGCCCCACGAAATTATGTAGGCCCGAGTTCAAGTCCAGTTTGTGAACATGTTGTTGTTTATTTTTTATTATTCTTATTATTACTTTTTGTTTTTACTTTTTTATTTAAAAGTCAAGTAATAATAGTCTAAAAGTAAAAAAGTATTCATTTTATTATTCGGAAGTAAGTGAAAATTGCATTTTAAATTTGGCATTTTCATATTCATGTGTTTGTGTTTGCATTTATTTGCTGCCATAATAGATTATAAGCCTCTCTCTTTCTCTCTCGACTTTATCATAGCTGGGTGTTACAGAAAAGCGATTTTGTTTATGCATTCGCACCTCTGCGTTCTGTTTACAGATTTAAAATTTTTACAGATTAAACAAACAAATTATCTAAATCAACCGGTATACACAACCTTTGTCGGTTGGTACACAACAGAAGCGTTACCGCAGCTTGTTGAGATCTTCCAAGCAAGTGTTGGGTCCCCGGATTGACTCCGGGATTATTAAGTACATGTTATTTTTTCTTTATAATTCTTATTATTACTTTTATTTACTTTTTATTTATAAGTTTTTATGTAAAAGTCAAGTAAAAATTGTTTAAAAGTAAAAACATATTAATTTTATTAAAAATATATTCGGAAGTTTGTGTTTGTGTATTTGCATTTATTTGCTGGTATATAGATCATAACCACTCACTTTCTCTCTATTTTTGCTCGGCTGTACCATAGCTGCGTTCGACTGAAATAGCGACATTGTTTATGCATTCGCACCTCTGCGTTCTGATTACAGATTACTGTCAAGCATTTGGGTACCTCTGTGCGTTTTTTCTTGTGGCAGCTGAGTTAACAAAATAATTATATCGATATGGATATGTTTACATATTTGCTTGCTTCACACTGTTAACGTTGGAGTGTTTATATTGCGGCACATATTATATATATATATATTATATATAACAATTTAGTACATAATAATAATGATCAATATTCTATTAACATCATGTGGCTGGCAGTATGGGATTGGGTTACTTTAAAAATTAGTATTTATGGTAATATCTCAATTAAAGTGGGAATGTATGCTTTTATGTTCATGAAAAAATTGTTTGTGTATGAATTAAACCGGGTGGGCCTGAATTGTGTGATTTGACTTAAATTAAATTGTATGTCTGTATGTAGGTTCCGCCTACCAGCTATAGCATAAGAACGCGAGAGAGTGAGTGCTATAATATCTTCGCGAAATAATTAACGATATTGCTTATGCAATGCTTAAATGGTTACGGGTAGTATTGCGATCAATTTAACTTTATTAACTTACTATGTTGATTTTTGGTAAACAGTGTCGATTTACTGCATAATAACAATGATCAATATTCTATTAACATACCTTGGCAGGCGAGACGGTGTTGCATTCTATAAACATAATTTGGCGGGTAGGACGGTGTTGGAGTCGGTTTATTGATACAGGGTTGGTAACATTCGGGTATTGTGCACACGGGTGTTCTCATTAAGAAAATTCAAGGTCAAAACTTTAGGCTGCAATCATAGTGATATTGTAAAATATGATAAGTTTGCCTTGTTTTTTTTTTTTTTTTTGAGTGAGTGAGTGACGGCGGTGCAACGCTACGCTGGAAGAAACGTTATCGTTTATATGATTTATTAGAAGTTTATGGCATACTGCAGTTCTAGGAATTGTTTTTGAGATATTTGGTCTTTTAAATTTTCGCGGTTTAATTTTGAAATTGAATTGTTGAAAGCTGCTGTTTTAACAGCTGCTGTTGAGCTAACAGCAAGTTAACGGCAACGCAATCTATGAAATTCATTTAAATGCGAGCTATAACCCGCTTTGATTCAAAAATCAACTTTTTCCCATACCTAACAGACTAGCTCACATACGAAACAATAAAAAAACTTATACAAAAACCATAGATCTTGAACGTGCGTTACGTACGAACGTGCAATATCCACTATTATTTTGTAGTGGAGCAGACGGATATTGAATTACGATACCCCAACGTGACCCTCGTCAATACACCGAGTGGAAAGCAACTTTATCAGCATTGAGCTTTTATAGTTATAGACTAGGGGTGCGCAGCACCTATACACACGACGCACATTTGTTTTTGTATTGCATGGAAGTGCGTGAGCTAACACATGGGTAAGGTTTTGGTGCACATTGCCAATTACACAAACAATTTTTCACTTTTCGCTTTCAGTTAAATTTCGTTGCCGGCAAAAAAACAATTTTACGCATTCGCTTTTGTTGTTGTGTGAGAGACTCGCCGCTAATCTGAATGTAATTTGTTGTTGCCTTATCGTTTCGAGTACAGTGAAAATCAAAAAATGCACTTCGTTGTCAATCGTTTGATGCATGTAATCTATTTGCATTTTTCCATTTAATTTGTCTTTCACGTGTCGTTAAAATGTTTGATGAACGGGCAAGTTTTTTCTATATATAATATAATTTATTAATATAAATTGCAATGTTTGTTATGCAAGAAAATATTATTGACAAATACAAAATATAATTCGGAAAGGCATTTCTTAATATGTCATCCACTGGAATGGAAAACATGTTCATATTTTTTTTCAGTGTACACATTGAAACATTGCATGTGTGCGTGCGATTTCTTTTATTTGTATTGGTGCGTACAATTCCATAAGGCAGCTTTGCGCAGTCCTGTTATAGACTCATGATTCGGCAACCTCAAGACAATCATTTATTTCACTGCCGAACTCTTTTCAGGTGGATATGTAGGCTCGATCACCCACCCTTAAATTTTGTTCACAATCCAATCACAGCGCTTATTGTGATTGGAAAGTGATCGTGCCGAAGATGATTGTGATCGAATCTGATCGTGTTCGAAGTGAGCAATGTCTGAAAGTGATTGGACATTTACTATTATCGGGTATTATCTAAATGTTTTGAATGTGATTTGATCGAGTCTTGATTTTTCAAATGTGTGTGTGTAAGCAACGCACACTATGCATGTTAATAAATATGTACATTTGTATGAACACATTTGTGTTTTATTAAAAACGAAATAGATTGAAAGGCATAGAATGAATAAGGAAAACATATTTTTTTATTTATTTAAAAAATAAAAATATAAGGAAACAAAAGTTTAAATTTGAAAAAGTATTAATAAAAGTAAAATAAAAAATTAACGAATAAAAATTTCAACTTAAAAATAATATAATAAAAGTAAAAGCTAAAAAAACATATTTGTATACATCAACTGAATTTGAATCTGATCAATCCTATGGTGGTTCTATATACGGACCCGAATTATCCCATTTCGACATACATATGTATTACTTTAGATGCAGTAAAACATTTATTCTAAGTTCAAAGGCATTCTTTAAATATTGGAATATTTTTTCAAGCAAAGATAAGATGCGCTTAACATATATCTATATTATAGGGGTTTAAGTTTTTAAGTCTGACTTTTGAATCAGCAACAGCAACCAATTTTCAAAAGAAAGTTCCCATTTCCATACATTTTGAGTATTGTGCGTAGTTCGCACTGCGCGGTAATTTTCAGCATGTTACGCGCAGACAAACATATATGTATATGTGCCGAGAGGCTCGAGCTATACTCGAGACGCGCCCACAGAATGTTTGATCGATCTTTGCTGCTGAACAAAAATGTTTGATCATAAACAGTCGTGCATAGAGTTGGCACCAGTGATTCGAACTTAATGTTCGATTAAACACATGAGCAACCGAAACACTCTTTGCTTGTGATCAAAAATGTTCGATCATAAACGGTCATGCACAAAGCGGGAACAATTTATTCGAACTGGTTGGTTCGATTCGATCACATGCGCTCATGCTCACTGATGCAAAGTGTATGCAAAATCCGATTATTGGCTCGAGTATACTCGAAAATGTTTATACCCGTTGCAGTTCTCTGATAAGTATACAAAGATTGTAACAGACAGGCTTAATTTGAAATAGCCAAACAAAACTTAGGGCAGATGAATATATACATCTTAGGGATGCCATAGAATAATAAGATACCGATCTTGCTCAACTTGGCCGAGTTTATATTTACCATCATTGCTTACACTAGACAAAAGCATTTTGTATCCCAGCCTGTTTCCGAAAAAAATGTTAAAAAATAGGTTGCCGGGAACGGTTTCGAGATAATCGAAAAAATATTTATTTTCGACTTCTCAAAAAGGTAGCTTTGCTAAAGTGACAAGAACTCCAAACATAGTTTAATTATTTTAAAGGTAATAAAATAACCTATCAACCTGCCATACAACATTTTTTAATTCGATAATTCGTTTAGAAGTTATTGAGGGTTAAAATGAAAATTTTGTCTAAAAATAATCCCATTTAAAAAAACCTATTTCTTGTTCAAATTTTTTTTCGAAAAGTCAAATTTTGGTTTTATGTATCACTCTTTGGATCTGTAGGCTTACTTATTCTAAAAATAATTTTTTTTTTAAATATCAATCAACAATTATAGAAGTTTATAGCTTAGGAGTGGAAAGTGAAAACTTTTAATTTCTGTGTAAAAATTTCCAATGTTGGGAGTTTAAGATATTTTTAAAAACTCTGAAAAATTAAAATTAAAAGAAACTCGGCACAGATAAAACTTAAAAATGTATGTAGTTTGTATGTCAAAATTTTTTTGAATATTAAAACCAAACTTGGCATATCGATTTACATTTACAATTTGTACACCTACACCAAGTTTGAACAAAATCGAACCACTATATCTTGTAGCTCCCTTAGGAACAATCGGCCAAAAAGTGCGCGTATAAATAACTTTGTTTTTGAAGATATCAAAACCAAAGTTGACATTCAAAATATTCTTAGGAGACCATTGCTAGGGTTTATATAGATAGCCGTTTCTTTCTTGATTTTTTTTTTTGTATTGTTGCTTTAACTTTTTTCTTAGTAATTTCTTAGTCTGCAATATTCGTCGTGTCTGAGCACTCTCGAGCTTTCTACTGCCACCGTCCGCGTCTTGTTTGACCTGTGTTTTCGGTGCATTTCTAGCTCTTCGAACCTGTCCACTAATTTCATTAAACCTACTGGACTCGTGATGTCTTGTGGTCTCGCAAACGCTCGCAGAGCTGGGAGGCTGTTGTCCAGGATCTGCTTCAATTCCATTGCTGAGGAGCGTCGTAGTGGTCGCATCAGGGGCTGCATTTCTACCATGAATATTTTTAATTTTTCGTCAAGCCCTTGTCTTCTTCTACTGACCTCCGCCTGTAGCTTAACGAAGTAGTCTCTGGGAAGGAAGTATTCTCTGAAGCTAGCTCCAAATGATGCCCAAGATGAGCAATGCTCGTTGTTTTGCGATGTACCATTTGAGTGCCATGTCTATCAACAATTTAGGCATGGCCCTTGGGATTAGGTCTTGATTAAAGCCAAATGACTCATTCGACCACTCGACCTGTTTGATGAACTCTAATGGTTTACGGGTACCGTTGAAGCGGAAAATTCACTCCCTCACTAGTTTGGCTACCTTTGAGTAGTTATCCGCTGGGTTTATTGCGGGTCTGGGTGACTGAACCGGTTGTCTTGCAGGAGTGGAACTCCATGGGGAGCATCTGGAATTTAATAATCGTTCTGCTGTTACAGCGGAAGTAGACGCTACTCAAGCTAAGCGCGATCGACCAGGGATTCGTGCCAACAAATTTATATTAGTTCAGCACTTGCGATAAATAAGAAGTCACAGTTTAGTTTTTTTATCTAAATTATCACTTAGCACTAATAACAATATGGATATGTTGTGTTTCGATAGTTCTTACAATGAATTTCTGGAACGTGGTGTCCTGCTGGCTGAAGCGGTGAATGAGCTATCATGCTTCTATGTTACTGAAACTAGTGAGTTGCTAGCCGAGCGTTTGCTTAATTTTCGTGATGACTGATTCGTAGCGATGCACAGTGGTCGAAACGGTCGCTTTAGTTGCATTTAATTAAAATTTTAAAGTGTAGATTGCCGGCAGAATGTGTTTTTTTCTCATAACTGATATCCGTTAATGGTATAAACAATCATCTTTTGGGATACCTAACGGTAGCTGATTAATTGTAAGCTTTCAAAGTTCACATATGTTTCTGCACTTGCTGCACAAAAGTTTCTCGCCTTTTTGCACGCCAGTAGGATTTTCGTCAAAGTGTAAAAATTAATTGTGAAACAAGTTAATTTATTTTAATTGATGACAAAGGTATAATTTATATAAATAATTGTTGTTTTTGACCTGTGCTTATTTCTTAAAGTTATACTTTTATGTATAACTTAACCTAACTAATAACGCTTTCATAATATCAAACATCCGATTTCAGTGGAGTGCCACTTACCTTTGTGATCGTGAAATGTTCAAACATTTTTGCAAATTTTTCAGAAAATCAACGGTAAAGCGAGCACTATTTGTACCATTTGTTAATCTTTGAGAATGCAGCGCATACAAAAAAAAATAAAAATTTTTTTTTTATTATTTTTTTATTTTAAATGTTTTTATTTCTTTAAAAATTAAATAAAAATAAAAATTGTCAATTTTCCATGCATATACATGTACAACTTTTTTCAGTTGGTATCAAGCATTGGCACGGGTGGTTAAGATCGTCCATGCGGGTGTATGTTCCTGTGTCCGAGTCGAGTTACGTACATGTTATTCTTTTGTATTTTATTATTCTAATTATTATTTAAATTAATTTTTATTTATAACAGCCTTTTTTACTACGAGTTGCATTTAGCATTTTGGGTTTAAAATGTTAAACGCTGAAATGTCTGTTTACACTTCACATTTCAGCATTTCATCGGATGTTTTCTGTTTTGATTATACATGTGTGTGTACTTATACATATCAATTATTATTAATTATAATATATAATTATATTAAGCAAAATAAGTTGAAAAGGGATAAGAAAATGCTGTTAATAGTAAGCATTGTTGAAAATTAAAACACAATTTCAATGCAACTATTACAAGAGGAGGATGCCAATATGTTGGAAAAATTTCAAACCATACTGGTTCGCACTGCCCTAGCCATACCAGCAATTTTACCATACTACCAGGCTTAACAAATAGTAGTAAATAGTATTTGAAATTTGCAATCATTGATAAAATACCTGTGGCTTTGTTCAAAATGTTGTATTAATTTTAAATGTAGCATTTTAACAGGGTGTACAACAACAAAAACAACACATAAAAAGTCGCATTTACAAAGCATTTATTAAAAATACTAAGTGTGTAGTATAAAAAGGCTATACATAAGTCAAGTAATTATGTATTCAAAAAAAATCAAACCCGAAAAAAAATATCTAGATGAAGGGGAAAATCTTAGATATACTAATTCAGGATGCAATATCCTGGAAACAGGATAAACTTTTATTATTAATTTTTCTGAAAAAATTTTAAAATAAATCTTATATTTGATCTAAATAAAAAAACTGCTGATTGACAGGTCATTCATGTTGCTAAGCCCGATAAGAAGGGACAGCACATGATCCTGCAGATCAGCAAGGAAGCTAAGAGTCTGCTGTATCCAAGGTACGGGAAGATGGCGTGGGGTGTGGGTAGCGTGTACCTGCGTCTCAAGAAGCGTCACCCCGATGACGAGAACAAAAACACGCTACAGACTGGTGAGGTTGAACAGGACCTAGGCCTTGACTCAGTCTAATTACAGCACAGATGATCTCACAGTCGTTGCGCTAGAAGGAGACAAGAACGAGCCTACGCTCATTGCTTCCTGTTACATGGCGCACGACTCGTAACGGAGGTAGACCTGAGTTGGCAGCCCCTAATTGTCGGAACGGACGCCAATGCGCATCACACCGTGTGGGGCAGTCTGAATAAAATCGACAGAGGTGAGTCTCTCTTAACTTTTATATTAAAAACTAACATAAGAATAGCAAATGTTGGTAAAGAACCTACTTATGTGGGCACCACTTCATCAAACATTTTAGACTTAATGCTAGCAGCAGGGATTAGTACAAAAGTGGCGGATTGAAAAGTCCTTGGGAGACCTTCCTTCCCAGACCACAAGTACATCCAATTCAATGTAGAATTTGATTATACTCTTCCCCAAACAGTATTCAGAAATCCCCGGAACACAGACTGGGAGAAATTCTGCAAGACAATGGAGAGGAAGTTACAAGTAGTGCCAATAAGCTCGACAAAGGAGGATACAGATACATCCTTAGAAGAGCTCGTACACCACCTTACCGGTGCATATCATGTATCATGCCGACCGACTAAGAGCAAAAAGAGAACCAAGCGGCCTTGGTGGACTCCAACGCTCAAAACACAAAGAAAGGATATACAAGATCACTTCAAACTTGCCAAACAAGCGGAGGAAGAGATCATCTGGAACGAATATAAAATACCGGCATAAAGAATGTCACAGAAACTGCTTTCAAGGCAGCCAACCATACAGTCAGCTAAAAACTGAGGATGGAAGATGGACGGAAAGCAGTAGGGAAGCGATATGTGCTCTTGTGGATACGCACTTCCCTAGCTGCACAGAAGTCACTGAACCAGACAAAAGTCGGATTATCCCATGGCTACATCCACTGTTTGATGCATGTCTAAGGTATGGATACGTGCCTGTAGCCTGGAGGACTGCACGAGTCGCTACAGCATCCCACTCTGCAATAGACTCGTGGATACACATTCGGTTGAGCTGCAGAAGAGTCAGTGCCGCGTGGGGAACCACATCCATAACTAGGGCGGCGCATAGAGGCACGCCGCAAGGCGGAGTCCTGTCACCGTTGCTATGGAACCTAGTGGTAGACGGACCAGTGAAAAAATTTCAAAGAAAAGCGCCTAAGATAACTGCATATGTCATCAGCATTATTATCACAGGCAAATGTCCATCGACTCTCAGCTCCATCATGGATTACACACTGAAAGAGATACTAGGATGAGCCAAAGAAGCCGGAATTAGCAACAACGCGGACAAGACGGAGCTCATTCTCTTTACCAAGAGATACAAGGCACCGCAGTGGAACCCGCCATAGGTGAACGGTATACCGCTCACATTGAAGAAAATTAATATCTTGGAGTGAATCTGGATAGAAAGCTGACATGGAAACTCAATGTGAAAGAAAGGGTGAATAAAGCAACAGTCGGGCTATATGCATCACAAAAGATGCTGAGCAGTACTTGGCGCTTTTCATCACGACTTATGCATTGGATCTTCATTTCAGTTGTGCGACCGATCCTACTCTATGGTGGCAAGCAACTGAAAAATCCACATACCTTAAGATGATGGAGAGGACCCAACGGCAGGCACTTGTCTGTATAACGGGGGCGTTGAGGTCCACTCCAACCAAGGCACTAGAAACATTAATGTGCGTCAACCCCCTGGACATTCAAGCTCAACTCCTTGCACAAAATAGTGCACAACGTCTCTGTTCAACTGGAAATATTGCGCTTCAAGGCTTAGGACACAGCCCGATTGGCAGGGAGATGCAGTGTAGCACAGACTACATGACTCCTCTGACCAATTTCAAAGTCACACCAACATTAATGAAACGGAAGACTGGCGTTTGGGCCTAGATTAACAGAATGTCCACATATTCACGCACGGCTCAAAACTTCGGGAGTCGGAGCAGCAGTGTAATGTGCAGAGCCAGAATTCAGGCTGCCGTACAAACTGCCTGACTACTGCAGCATATTTCAGGCGAAAGTTTTCGCGATACGGAAGGCAGCAGTAGTAGCCCAAGAGCTACACCGAATGCACTAACGGATTAACATCTTCGTGGATAGCCAAGCGGCAATAAATTCTACCATTAGCTCCAAAGATGTCCTGGCAAGCAGGGAGGCACCAGATGGTCAAAGCACTACTAGAATAGTGCACATCTATTGGGTTTCCAGCCACCGGGTAATGAAATGACAGACTGCTTAGCTAAAGAAGGTGTTGGGCTATCTCACGAAACAGTAGAAGTAATAGATATCTCCTTACATTCGCTTTACAGCGATCCAAAAAACCGCCTTGGCTGCAGCTAATGGAAAGTGGAATAACACACCTGGCTGTAGAGTCTCCAAAATTAGGCGCAAAACTCGTAAGGAAAAACTCACTCACTTCCTACTGCAACTGTCGAGACTACACTACAGACTAATGGTAGGAGTACTGACTGGTCATTGCCTGGCAGTAGCTCACGCTAAAAAAACTAGGAATAACAACATACGGAAGCTGCCGCAAATGTAAGGAGCCAGGAGTTTCAGAAACCTTGGAACACCTGATTTATAGTTGTCCAGCACTAGCTCAACAACGATTCCAACATCTCAACGCGTATTGGCTCGCATCACTGGGTGAAGCGGCCAAACATACTCCAAATACGTTATTGTCACTACTACACAGCTTCCTAACGATCTTCAGCATCCGGAATCACTAAGAATCAATTTTGGTCTATGTGCAACAACCACGGTGATTGACCGGTTCCACCTAACCTAACCTTTCGTATAAAATTAAAGATTTCTGAAAAGTTATAAAATTGTATAAACATATGTACCTACAATATTTATTTAAATAAAAGTTAACACTATGCAACAGCATTTTGGATCCCGGACTTTTCAGAGTCGATGAATATGTAAAATATGTCACTGATTGTGAAAAAAAAAATTTTAAATAATAATCGAAAGAGCTATATTTTCGACTTTTCAAAAAGGTAGCTTTTGGAAAAGTGCAAATAACTCAAAACATAGTTTAATGATATAAAAGATGTTTATATTTTTAAAAAGACCTATCAATTTGAAATTTTAAATTATTAATTAGATTATTCGTCTAGAAGTCTTGCGGATGGAAATGAAAATTTTTACTAAAAATATTCCAATTTTAAAAAAAATATATTTGGAAAAATTTTTTCTCCAAAACTAGAATTTTGTTTTTTTTTTCATTCCTTAAATCTGTAGGTTTACTAACTCAAAAATAAATAAATAAAAACAACATTTTTTTAAATACAACCCGAAAAATATAAAATTTATTAGTTAAGTGGAATTTTTTTCATTTTTGTGTGAAAATTTCCAATGTGTTTAAAAAAGCCTGGAAAATTCGAAAATTTATTTAAAATCGTCAGATGAGTCCTTAAATCCTAATGCGTCAAACAAGGTATCGTTTGTTAAATTCGCTAAATAAATAGCAAATTTTAAACATTAACCCCACCTAACCCTAACATACCAAAAATCTTTTTTTAGCATTGAGATTTATTTTGAATGCTGAGGAAGAAGAAGAACAGTTGAACGTATAATACATGCATTGACATACGCCTGGCTTTAAACGGACATTTCTGATGGGTAAGTTGGCTATAAATGGCTATAACTTGGATTTTAACGAACGATACCTTGTTTGACGCCTTATTAATTTTTCTTTATGAATTGAATGCGGAACTGTCCACTTTAAATTGTTTTTGGAGATTTAAATGCATTAAAAACAATCCAGCTGCACCCTTGTCACAAAAAACTGCTTACTTAAACGCAGAGTGCCATTTTGCTTAATAATTTTGATTTTAAGTTCATTTTCGGATTCAATCAGCATTTTTAGCTAACAGATGTCTGCAAAATATCCAGAATACCATAATTTAATTATTTTAATAATTTAATAGTTGGTCGTTGTTTTATATCAATAAACTCGTAAAAGCGATTTTCACATAACGCTCGTATTAAAAAATAAAAGGTCGTCCTACAAGCGACCGTAATAAATAATAAATATGCTGTTGCGTTCGTAAGGCATTAGAGATAAGGATATTGTTAGAGTTAAGAATTTTACAATAAATAAAGGATCGCTCAGCCGAGCAATTCAGTTCGAATCTAAACGTCGTCTCAAGTGTATATTATTATACAGATACTTACAAAAAATTTGTGTGGCTTTTACAATTAGTAAATCTATCTATAAAATTTTACTTTTCGAAAAAAAATTGCACAAAAAATAGCTTTTTTTAAAATTGTCATATTATTAGACAAAATTTTTATTTCAATCCGCAAAAACTTTTAAACGAATAAACTAATTAACAAATGTTGTATGTCAGGCTAATATACCATTTTATTATCTTTTTAAAAATATTAAAATCTTAATACCATATAACTATCTTATTTGGTCTTTGCACTTTGCCAAAGCAACCTTTTTGAAAAGTCGATAAAATAGCTATTTTCGATTATCTCAAAAACTGTTGCGGCAACATATTTTCTGAATTTTATTTGCGAAATCAGTGACAATGGGTCATATATAATTTAAATCCACTCTTAAAAGTTCTGGGTACAAGAAAATTGTCGAAATTGTCGCATAGTCTTATTATTAGCTGAAATAATGAAAAAGGCATATACTAACAATTGCTTACAATAACGCGATGTGCTTCTTTTACAATATATTTGCAAATTGTTCTTTTGTGGTAATAACTGTATATCGCGGCTGATTTAATTAAAGCTATCGATAGCAAGTTGCAAAATATTAATATACAATCAAACTGGCTTTGCAATTAATTTATGAATTAATTGTATTTAAATTGGATATCAACGGAGCATTCCACATAAGTCTTCAGCAAAATACATGGGACTTACATTGGACAGGACACTGACGTGGAAGGAGCATATCACCGGTAAAGTTACTCAAATGTAACTTAAATTTCGAAAAATGGCCTGGCTTCTGTATAGAAGTAAACTCTTAAGGATAAATAAACTCCTCCTATATAAATCCTTTATTAAACCAGTTTGGACTAACAAAATTGAACTTTGGGGTACTGCCTCATACTCAAACATTCAAAAGATTCAAAGATCTGAAAATAAGATCTTGAGGCACATTCTCAATGCTCCTTTTAATGTTCGTAACTCCACTATTAAGAGGGATCTGGGCATGCCTTCTGTTGCTGAAGTAATATCCAAGGCTAGCAGGAGACATCTGGTCAGGATGGATGTTCACAGAAACCAACTAGCCATTAATCTCCTGGATATTAGCGACCAGCGTCGAAGGCTTTTGAGGATGCATCCACTTGATTTACCATTTAGAGTTCCCCTTATGCGGGAATATTTGCAATTGATCATCCCTAATACACATGTATTATATTCCCTGCTAGTGTACCATTAAATTTAATTTAATGCCCAATGGGCAGATGTAAATTTAAGATAAAAAAAAAATTAATTTAAATTGGTACCTAACAGTATATTAGGCCATTAAAAATTCTATCTTAAAATTGTAATTCGCACACACTATTTAACATATTTGCATGCTCCACACTGTTTACTTTTTTCTACAATGTATTCGCCATTTCACAATTGAATTGACAGTACTGATTATTTTATGACAATATCCGATCAATATGCCGACTACCGGACATGTTTCGCCTTCAAAAAGGATATTTTAAGGATATTATCTCCTTATATGTATATTTTTCCCTAAGATTAAGCTAGCCAACGGCCTTGGTGCTATTCTTGTTGCTGACACTGTACATTTTAATAGCTTTAAAGTTAATTTTAGATAAAAGTATCCAAACCTTATTTGGATACTAAAAAGTACCTTGTCAAAATACTTATTCCAACACATTAAATTACAAATGAATATATATTTTTTTAAGTTTCTATGAAAAAATATTTTTTTTTACCTACTTTTAAGTTTATATTAGTTATTACTAAAAAAGAGAAAATAAACAAGAATTCTTAACAAAGCCGTTTTAAAATTACATACCAGAATGAACCATTTTTTTTTTGTCAAAATACTTATGTCCACTAGTGTACAATATAGTGGTCTGATTTTGATCAAAATTTGTGAGATCGTACAAATCGTAATTCTTCATCGAACTGTTCAGTTTGATTTAGATATCTTGAAAAACAAAAAAGCAGCCCCCATTTTTTTTTTTTATCAAAAACGCTTTGTACTGAATTCATTTGGCATATGGAATTCACTAAGAGCATGTATTAGAATCCTAATGATTATAAAATGTACAGCACACGAATTAATTTCATCCAGCAACACTTGCTTTGCACAAAATTTAATTTTCAATTGTATGTAATGAGTTAGTAATATTGCATTTATATATATTTCATTCATTTCCACAAAAGTGTCAACAGCAGCCAAAAAATTCAAAGTCTATAAAAGTATGTTGTTTTAACATATTTTTTTAGGGAATCTATCAAATTTACCTCATGTAAACAAATTTTACATTTATTGATAACACACTTTGGAATATTCAAATGCAAAGTCGAACAAGTTCAAAAGTTCTGTTTTGAGCATTTCTATTGCAAGTTTTGTTTTGATTAACGCTCTTAATTAGAGACATTATGCACTGACTATTGCTCTTTTTAATTCTCGGATTATGTTTATAGAATAGTAAAAAAAAATGTAGAAGGAACAATGCGATTGCCGATTACGGCTGGATGTAGTGTGCGACATTGATAAAGAACATTTCTTATCAGTGCTTTAAGTTTGTTTGGTCTATGCACATCAAAAATTGATAACAAACATATATTTCTATTGCAAATTAGATAAAAAAAAATTTCCAAAAAATAATCAGCACTTTACTCTGCGTACTGAATTAAAGTGTGTAGCATTCGACATCGTAAGTGTAAAATGTATAAATTAAAAAAAAAAATTTCTAAAATATGTATATTCAATTAAGAAAACATTATTTAACATTATTAATACTATTATCAGTTAAGTTAGTTTGCTTTTTTTTTTCTTTATTGAAGGTATTTTGTTAAGCTTATAATTTTTGTTGTGAAACTAAATATATTGAATATATTAAAAATCATTTATAATCATGTTATGCATGTCTACTTACATAAAAAATAAAAAAATAAAGTAAAATGTATGATGGAACAAAATGTCACATGCAACATGTAAAAATAAACTACTAAATAGTTTTAAATTAAATAAGCAAAATTATTAAGGCACATTAATGCATAACATTTTAAAATTAGTCGCATTAAAATATTCCTTCAAGTTTCGCTAAAATCAGTGTTTGAATGGTTCGGCCTTAAAGCGACTTCTGTATTTGTAGCATGCGAATGCCTTGGTTTTTTGTAATTATCGTCGAATGCGTACGAATGTCGCATTCGACATTAAAAAAATGCCCATATATAATAAAAAAATTGCAATAATAACACAATGCAACAGCATTTTGTATCCTTTTTTAGAGTCGATTTAGTTGTAAAATGGGTCACTGATACCGAAAAAAAAACTTCAAGATTTTTCGAGATAATCGAAAAAGCTATATTTTCGACTTTTCAAAAAGGTAGCTTTGGTAAAGTAAAAATAGTTTATTAATATTAAAGGTGTTAATATTTTTTAAAAAGGTTATAAAATGGCCTTTCAACCTGCATACAACATTTTTAAATTAGAATTTTCGTATAGAAGTTATTAAGGCCTGAAATGGAAATTTTGCATAAAAATATGCATATCTTAAAAAAAGGAATTTTTTGTGCATTTTTTCTCTAAAACTCGAATTTTGGTTTTTAGTATCATTCTTTGGATCTGTAGCTTTACTAATTCTTAAATAAATAAATAAAAAAATTTTAGTTATTATAGAAATTATTAGGTTGGGAGTAGAAAATACAAATTTAAATTTTTCTGTAAAAATTTCCAATGTGGGGAGATTATATTTTTAAGAACACTGGAAAATTCGAATTGATGCAGCTTGTCGTCTTGTCAGGATTTTACATACTACTAACACATTCGAGTTGATCAAGTCCTGTCCGTCTGTTGATACGCAATTTTAATGCTGATCTGAATATGTATAAGCACTAAAGATTTCGATAAAATCAGTTCATGCATATGTACAGAAGCAGCCACAAGCACCTTGCATGTAAGTTTTGTCGTTGATCTACTTGATCAATTTGCACTGCTTGATTGAAATATGTATGTATATGAGAGTATTTATATTTACGGGTCAAGGACTGGGTGTAGGATGTATCGTAGTCGGGTATACTCGACTATAGTATTCTTATTTGCTTATTTTATATAGCAAAATGACACCAGTTTTAAATCAATCATTGATACTGTGATAACAGGTAGTACATTTGCCGCATAATAAATTTGCCAGTAAGGATTAGGGTTACATACCGGTTGTGTCCTCCCTTGCAATAATATCTAACATATCGTGTATTTGCCGTAGGGTCAAGTTGCTAGGCTCGTTGTGGCAGCGGGGCAGCAGTACAGCATGCACCACATCCGCAAAGTCACGAAACGAAGACCAATTCCGATGCTGTAGGCGTATAGCATCTTCGGCTATCATGTATTTAGAGTAAAAGCAAAAACATAACACTTGGAATTCAAATGGTAAATTGCAAGACTTACAATCTTTTGTTAGCTGGAGGACCCGTGTGTAAAGACGGCCTAATGCGGTTATTTGCAAACCATAGTTCTCGCGCGAGGTGTCCGCTCCCGGCAACAACAGACGCAACACCGAATAAAAGCTGCTTGTGCCGTCCTCTGTTAGCTCGCTTGTAACATCGGCGTTCCGGCGAAATGATTTCCGGTGATTGCAAAAAGAATCGTAATATCGTTTCAGTATCACCTCCTTACGCTGTGTATTTATGGCCGTTTTAACTCTCTCCAACATATTGCAAATGTCTCGAAATTTTATGGTGTCGGCAATGTCCATTATGTTGTTACTATTTCACCATCAACAGTTAGTAATGTGTGTTGAAAATCGGTAGGTCGGTGTAGGCATTAACAAAAGAGTATACATAGACCAGCCGCCCCATAGAAGGAAAATGGCTACCCCGAAATTGCATCATAGGTCCATTTTGCACTTCGGGTTTCGTCGGGTGTTTCTTACGCTCTTGTCACGTGAGAGAACTCAAAGTTCCATAGCATTTAATTGCCATTTAATAAATTAAATTTATTTTTATAAATTTTATTAAGATGAAAGTACATATATGTATTATAATATATCTATTATATTTATAATTGAAATGTAATG